>CM029497.1:2695628-2974190 GCA_017140595.1 Eucalyptus curtisii
TGGAATTGTGTATAGAAAGGTCAAATGAGACAAGATTGTAGAACCCCAAATTAGAAAATTTAGTATCGGAATCTAAATCATGATGAGGTCAAAAATTTGAATGCAACCCTTGAAAAGATACTTGACAATGATGCCTTAATTTTGAGCGTATTTTTGCTTGAATCCTCCTATTCCTTGGCGTGTCAGCCACATTGCTGAACGTAATAGCCTTGTCCTTCACAGCTTTGACGAAATGCTTTTGCAGGGCAGGCACATACAGAACTTGGCTCCTGAAGAGGATGTTGTTCATCGTCTTCCAAATTAAATGAAAAAGGGCTTCAAAGGCAAAGCGGGCAATACAATGTGCAAATTCATTGCCGGGAGTAAATTGATGGCCCATTGTAAATTTTCCATCTACGACCTATTTTGCCAAGAGAGGTTGCATCTTGCAGCCCAAAACATAGCAAGACCAGCAGTAACATGGTAGCCAAAAAATAGATGATCAATATCTGGCCATAAATTACAAAAAGCACAAGCACCACCAGCAATTCTACCATAGGAAAGTAAGAGAACCTGAGTAGATAACCGGTTTCTGGTGATGAGCCAGAGATGGAACCGGTACCTAGGGGAGATAGTTTTGTTCCATACAAAGGAGGACCACGGGACCGAGCTTTTCTTTGGACGAATGGCTTCCCAAGCGGAAGCAACGAGAAGGACCCTGAGGAGTGTTCCAGCCAACAAAATCGATCTGGGTGCTACGTGAGTACGAGGAGAGTATGCATCCACGAATCCAGGATGGCCTTGGTGGCTTGGCCTTGCAAGGAAAAAGATCCGCAACCGTAGCCTGCCTGGATAAAGTCGAACGATAGATGTCGCATCCGTGAAGAAACTGTTCGGGGATCCTCAAGGGTGCCAAGGATCATACCAAAGGGACACCGAGCAACCATCGCCCACCCGCCAATTAAAAAGCTTATGGAATTCCTTCTAAGATCAAGAATTTTCTTCCATGCCCAAGAACAAAAGGTTGGCTTTTTAACAACTTGAAAATTCCTCTTTTTCAAGTAAATATCATGTATCCACTTGCACCAAAGGGATTCTTTGTCCGTAAAAAGAATGCATATGTGTTTTAGCATTGCAACTATGTTGCAGTCCCGAAGTTTGCGGATACCAAGTCCTCCTTCTTTTTTGGGTAAGCAGACATCGTCCCATGCCACTTTTGCCCCCCCACTCCCAAGATCAAGGCCTTTCCAGAGGAATTGACGAAAAATTTGTTTGATGCGATCTAGTATAGCTCTAGGAAGCATAAAAATACCAGACCAATACACTTGAATAGAGTGAAGGACCGACCTGATAAGTTGAAGGTGACTCGCGAACGATAGAAAGCGTTGTATCCAAGATTGAACTCTCGCTGTTATAAGGTTAACAAGAGCATTGCAATCCGCCTTGCCAAGCCGCGATTAAATAACGGGGACTCCGAGATAGCGGATCGGCAATGAACCGTCCTGGAAACCGAGATCCTGAATAATTTTGGCTCGAGCAGTATGCGTACCTCTCGCCAGGAAGACTTCACTTTTGTTCATGTTCGGTCTCAACCCATTTCAAGAGGAGAACATTTGAAGGCCATCTTTAAGAAGTGATACGGAGGCCAAATTCCCTTCGCTAAATAAGAAGACGTCATCCACGAAAAAAGGGTGGGATAGGTCAGTAGATTTGCATCTTCAAAAATATTTAAATCCCAGTCGTTTAGATTGAAGAAATAAGACCCCGAGAATACCTCCATGGCTAAGGTGAAAAGGTATGAAGATAAAGGGTCGCATTGGCGTAGACCACGACCACTGGGAAAGAATCCATGCAGCTCTATATTAATTGAAATAGAGAACTTCGGTGTACGGACACGAGTCATAATAAGCAGGACCAATTGGTTGGGAAATCCAAACGCAAGAAGAGTTAATTCCAAGAAGTCCCAATCAATAGCATCATAGGCTTTTTGAAAATCAACCTTGATGGCACACTTTGTGTGACATCCTGAATTTCAGGTTCTGTTTTCAATTGAATGAGTCGGGCTTTTCATCGACGCGCCTATAGTTCTTTTTTCTGAGTTGGCCACTCACGAGATAACTAGCCTATCAGGTGAAGCCGTTAAAGAATATAAACGCAATAGACTTGAGGATTCAACCAGGAATCGACTGCTCGACCGTGTTAATCTGCAAGGGTCATTACGACATAATTAAAAATCGATTAGAGACCAAAGATAGGTTGATTCGACAGAGCCATGTGATTAAGTGTGGGTGATTCCACTTAATTGCAAAATTCTTGTCGATCGGCACTAGACCGATTTTTCTGTCATTTTGGTACCCTATGTCCGTATTTAAAACCTCTAGATTTTTACAACAACCGAGAGTCGCCGATGAGACGACGATGTACAACATGGATCGAAAATAATTGACCACGGGTCAAATGCGTTAAAAATTCCTAAAAGCTACCCGGTAGGTTTGGTCACACTAAAATCGCGTCCGATTGAAATTAACCACGAAATTGAATTCGGTTTCGGGAATCGAACGTTCGGGCGTGTCACGATTTATTTTTAAGACGTCGTCTGATCCTTCAAGAAATTTTCAGCGAGCCCGGGATTTTTCTGAAAAAATTGAATTTCGGACATTTCGGAAAAAAAGAAAGAAATTCGGATGGGTTAGGGAAATGGCTGTTTTGTTGTCCAAATTGATTTTTTGTGAAGTTATTATGCAAGAAAGTAATGTGGGGGACCAAAGGGGATGAGTATGTAGACTCTAGGGCCAACCATTGATGGTATAAGATATTTTCTTTGACTTTTGGAAACCTTGTTCCCTCCTCTTGCGTCACCTACCTCGGTCGAGCACCCCCACTGCTCATTTCTCTCATTTTCACTCCCTCGCACACTTCAAGCTTTTCTTTTAATCTCCATTCGCCACCGACATTCTCTACAATTTCACTAGTGTTGTTCCCCATCTTTTTCTTCTATTTGTTGCGGCATCATCATCATCTCGTAGCCGCTCCATCCCTATCATCCCCATCCCACCAACTCGCCACCTTGCTTCCCTCAATTCAGTCCACGGCACGCCTCCTCACCGCTCGAAGCTGCTCCTTCAGCTGGTTTGTTGATCACTAGCATCGATGCCACCTGCCAACCCCAACTCCAGCACCTCAAACTGTCGGCCCACAACCCACCGAATCCACGCCGCTCGACCTCTCACCCATTTCACCGTTTCAGCCCACTCCCATTCTAGCCCAATAGACCGCCATTTTCAGCTCACGTCATCCCAATGCCAGCGTCTCTTCGTGGCCTCACTTCCCAGCGTCTTCGTCTCCATTTCACGCCTCCGGTCCAGCCCGCAATTCAGCCTCAAAGCAAGCAAAAGCCAGTGTGGCATCTCAAAAATCCAAGACAAGCTCTAAGGTGTGTTAAAGCCTATGATTAGGTAATGAAATTACCTATGGTCTATGCTTTAGCCATTAGTCTCCTTTTAGGACTAAGTGATATATGCTTGCGTTCATGAGATTTTAAATTTGATAAATTAATGAGAATGATCTATGCTTGGCTATGCACTTTATAGACTAAGTTTCTATAAATAAAATGTTACAAGATTTTGGCCATGTGGAATTTAGTAATTTAAATTCTTAAAAGAAAGAATAAGAAAGGGTAAAATTGATTTTTTATTTAGGTTGGGCCTTAGGCCCAATAGCTTGAGCCTTTGGTGGGCCGAATGGCCGGCCCAATTGAGGCCCATGAGGCTGCCGTCGGCCACAAGGGAGGCCGGCCCAATCCAAGCCCAATTCAAGCCCAAGCCCATTGCATGTGGCATGCCAAGTGGCAAGAAGGGACTTGCATGCATTGGCCATTGGAAGTGGCAAGTAATCATTGCCAATGATGAAGATTTGGGGAAATAAAAGGGAAGAGGAGAGAGAGAGGTGGCCGGTTAGCAAGAGAGAGAGAGAAACGTGCGAGAGAGGGAGAGAGTGTGGCCGAGAGAGGAGAAGCCGAGAGGGAGAGGAAGGAGTCGCCGTCGCACGCCGTCCGTCCGCCCGTTCGTCGCCGGTGTGCCGTCCCTTTTGCTGTCATTCCGTTCGGTTCTAGAGGCAAGTTGGGACTGATTTCCACCCTTGCATGTGTGCCTTGCATGTGTGATTCGTTGGTGGTAGGTTTCGGATCATAGGGAAGGCGAAACCGAAGCTAGAATGTGATTTGTTCTTGATTTTGCTTGCTGATTTCGTGAGATCCGCCTGACCCAGAATCTTGTGAAGGCTTGCATGCATGTTTCGAGTTAGATTTTGACTCTGATTCCTTCATGAAAGTTGTAGCCAACATCTTAAAATACAAAATACTAAAATTTGAGACAAAATGATGGAGATTTAAGGGGTCAAACCCTCATCCTACGAAGACACTAGATCTGGAACGATTTCGCTGACCTTGTGGTAGATTTGTGGTTGCATGTTGATTTTTACTAAGAATCTCTCTTCGAGTTCTTCATGAAACTTGTAGAGAACACCTTAAGGACTAACATACTCAAATTTGAAGTAAAATGAACAAGTATAGCCTAGTGAGTCGACTTACTCTTGAAGACGGTAAATCTGGAGACGCGGTACTGGACACCCGAGACTTCATGGACCCATATGATGACTATACTCTGGAAATTTGAATTATATCCCTTAATGAAAGTTATTGGGGACCTCTTTAAGTAAAACATATCCAAATTTCAGAAGAAACGAAGCAGAATAAGTGGGTAAAAACTTGATATTTCGGAGATACATACACTGAATGTTTCGGTATGAGAACCAGAAGCTTCGTACGACTATAGAAAATTATCTAAAACGAATCTGGCCTAGAAGTCTTCATGAAAAATCTACTTCAGTATCTTAACTATAAACTGGTAAAATTTCATAATTTTCGGAGGTCGTTCGGATATTTTAATTGAATTATTTCGGAAACTGTACATTCTGTTTCTATCCGAAATTGCATGCTGTTCTGTGAGAATTGTATTTTCTTGTGTGGAACTCTATTGGGCATGTGTTTTTCATGGAATTGTTATTTTATTGTCTTATCTATCATATGCCTTGATTTCATGATTTTTGAGAAGCTTATGGATATATAATTTAAATATTTTCTAAAAATGGTACATGCTGGAATTTTGTAAAAAGGGCATGAAATATGGACCATTTTAAATTGCATGGACTCCATGAATTGTATTGATTGGGTGATGGTGTCTTGATGCATGCATGATAATGAATTGAGATGCATGTATGAATTCAATGATGAATATGATCTTGAATGCCATCACATCACATGCCATGTTAAAAATTGAGCTATAATTGAAGATGAGAATTGAGATAAATGAGAAGGCCGTCGGAGGTGTGAGCCGACGATGCCCCGGAGTGTCGGGATGCCTGGCTAGAAGGGTACGGCCGGTTGCCCGGTGGTCATGAATGGCCGAATACCGGAGGGTCCTCGGGAGACCGAGTGGTATCGAGATGCCCGGAGAGTGGGGGAGCCGGAAGCTTGGCATGGTAATTATGTCGAGGGATACCTCGCGATGCCGGTTTGGGTGCGAGATGCCTGGCTAGAAGGGTACGGCCGGTTGCCCGGTGGCCTTGAATGGCTGAATGCCGGAGGGTCCTCGTGATGCCGGTTGGGGTACGAGATGCCCGGAGAGTGGGGAGCCGGATGATCTGAATTGTATCTTGGATACATGTGGGATGCAAACATTGGTCCCGGGAAAAAGAAATGTGGCGGTCCAAGGTAAAAATTGAAACTGAATTATGCATGATGATATATGCATGATATGATGCATGATGATATATGCATGACATGATGATGATGTTGTATGCATGGATGCATGGCAATGATGATGGTACATGTGATATGATGATGATGTTACATGCATGGATGCATGGCAATGATGATGGTACATGTGATATGATGATGATGTTACATGCATGGATGCATGGCAATGATGATGGTACATGTGACATGATGATGGTAAGTGTATGACATGATGGTAATGACTGTATGATGATGTATGTACATGAGGTATGATGACATGTGCATGATGCCATGGTATGTTGTGCATGGATGCCCGTATGACATGTGATGCTCGATTGTGATGATTGCATGGCGGGATGCGTTGTGTGGTTTATTGGTCCTTTACTTGTTGAGTGGTTGTACTCACCCCTTCGGGGACCAACATTTCAGATTAAAAAGATGCCGCACCCTACTGTCACGCGGGGTGTCTTTTACGGCCTTCCTCTGGACGTGGAGGTCGAGTGTGTGGAGATCGACTGGCCTACTATCCCCGGTCTTACATTCATTCGGATTCGCGCCGTAGTGATGTATGACGTGGGCCTAGCTGAGGGCCATGTCATTCAGGAGTTCATATCCGTTCACGTTTGTCGAGATGGAGTGATGCGGGGGATGTTGCCACCGCCACCGCCTGATGCACCGGGATGGGTGTGAGGGCCGTGCGTGTCAAGTAGGAGCTGAAACTTTTTGGGATGGTTAGCCGACACTAGTGATGGGGGATCTTGCACGTAGTCGTAGTGGGTCGAGTGTTTCTTTTTGGGTTATGGCCGAGTGTGGCTCATGTCCTGGCCTTTCTTTTGATGTACCGACCCAAGGAAACCCATCTTGAAAATATGTAAATAAAGTGTCGTGGCTTTGTCTTTCCTCATGATGATTAGTCGTGTGCAATTGTATCATGGTTGGTGGAGGGGAGATGGTGATGTTATATTTTGCTTCCGCTAATGAGTCGCTCCGGGACCGTTTTCAAAAAAAAAAAAAAAAAAAAAAAAATGTCCATGATTTGCGACGCTTCTTCTAAGAGATGAGATTAAGTATAGCATTAGGTGCCCGTGGCGACCTAAGGGGTTCGGGTGCCACAGCCCGCCCGCTCGAAGCCAACCCGGTAGCCCTCTGCGGAACGGGGCCAAAGCTCGGCCTTAGCCGAGCCGTGTTGGCCCGTTTTTAGGCCCGTCCGAACTTCCGTTGATGTCGCCGCAGGCTTGAGAGTCGCTCACCTCTGCGTCATCGACGTCGTGGACTCACCGACTCGCTAAACCGGTGAGTTTACTTGCTAAACTCTACTTAGGGAGTTAATGATGCTTAAGGGGTGATTAGTTTAGGCTAATTAGGGATTATGTGGTTAGTTAGTGTAGATTAATGATTTAATTATTCAATTGTGCATGTTAGGTAGTTAGAATAGATTAATTAGGGGCTAAAGAAGTCTTGCTATTTATCTAGATAGGTTCAGAAATTTTCTAGGCATGTTTAGGTGGCTAGATTAGCGTTTCCGGTCTAAGTTGGTATTTTTGGTATTTAGTTTGAATTATTTAATTATTTTTTGTATTTATTCAATTATTTATTATTTTTCGGAAATTACACCGGGATAGCTGGTGACCAGAATTTCGTGTTGATCACAATGGTGTGCTTAGTTTATGCAATTGAGTGCTAATTTGTGCAAATTGAGTGGTGATTGGAATTTTGGTTATTTATTCCAAAATTGTGAAATTTCAATATTAAATTAGAAAATCTCGGGCATCGGTTTTTAACGCCAAAAATGATTTTAATTACTATATTAAATAGTGAGATTTTTAAAAAGGAAGATATCGCATTTTTGGCTTAAACTTATTGTGTACCCACACACGATTATTTTTATTGGGTGTTTTTAATAAGAAGAAAATATGCCAAGTTCATTATTTTAATTGAGAAATTTGAGTGCAAAGCACAAAATCCTTGGCCGGACGATTGATCGTGTGATGACTAAGTGAACCCGTCCTCGATGTGCGTCGGTATATCATGCTTGTGCGAGCAATAATCCCTGGCTATGCTAGAAAACCGATGTGCGTCGGTATATCATGCTTGTGTGAGCAATAATCCCTAGCTACGCTAGAAGGCCGATGTGCGTCGATATATCATGCTTGTGCGAGCAATAATCGAATTGGAACGTGTGATTGATTGTAATTGACGCGCTGGATTATGGGACAAAATTGTGGGGCACAGTATGGGACATGTGGCACCCCTCGATGGCCCCCAATCCGTTAGGGTCGCCACAGTCCGCTTGCCACTCTTCCCATTATCTAATGACCTTTTTTTTTTTTGATTAAAATGAAACCACAGTTCATAGGGGTTGATCAATGGAATTCCTTACCATTTTTTTTTTTTGTAAAGGTCCCGCGCAGTTCATCGCGAAAGCATAAACAAGTCTTACCATCTCTCCCTCCAAGAACAATAATGTAATGCACACCAACTACACACCGGAAAGAAAAGATAAAGCCGATTCACTATTATTTATATTTTCAGGATGGATATTTCGGGTCAGTACAACAAAAGGCCAAGATTTTTAACTATACTTGGCTATCACTCAAAAGAGGACTCGACCCTACATCCAACATGTATAACCCTCCATCAACAAGCGTCGGCTATCTCCAAAAAGTGTCAGCTACCATCAGCTATACGAGCCATCACACCCAACCCGGTGCATCGGGCGGCGGCGGCGGCGGCGGCGGCGGCATCCCTAACATCACTCCATCACGCCGGACATGGACAGACAAAAACTCCTGGATAACCGGGCCATCAGCTCGACCCACATCGTACGTCACCAAGACACGGACTCGAACAAACACTAAATCAGGGGCACCGACACAGATGTGCTCCGTACACTCCACATCAACATCAGTAGGTATGCCATAGTAAGTACCGCGTGCAACTGGTAGCAAAGGCATCTTTCTAATCTGAAATGTTAATCCCCAAAAGGGGTGAGTACAACCACTCAGTAGCAAAGATCCACCAAACTACACAATGCGTCAAGCAAAACAATCAAGAATAAAACACATATCTTTCATGCGTTCAAGCATACCTTATCTTACAGCCATGCATATCGTCAAGCAGCCATGCATATATCGTTATACAACGTACATATATCACCATGCCATCATCATTGAACAGCCATGCATATATCCTTATACAACGTACATATATCACCATGCCATCATCATTGAACAGCCATGCATATATCATTATACAACGTACATCTATCACCATGCCATCATCATTGAACAGCCATGCATATATCACCATGCCATAGGTGCATATACCACAATGCACTTATCATCAAACAGTCATGCATATATCACCATGCCATATGTGCACATCCATGCGCATGATTTCAATTCTCGATCTTTATATTTCAAATAGATCACATCATTTCCTTCCCAGGGACCAATGTTTGCATCCCACAATTCATTGCTCGCATCCCACCTGGCATCGTGAGGAACCTCCGGCACACACCTCCGGGCATCCGGCACACACACTCCGGGCATCTCGTACCCCAACTAGCATCACGAGGTATCCCCCGGCACACACCTCCGAGGCTTCCGGCACACACCTCCGGGCATCCCGACACTCCCGGGGCATCCGGCACACACACTCCGGGCATCCCGACACTCCCGGGGTATCATCGGCTCACACCTCCGACGGTCTTGTTATTTTCTCAATTTTATATTTACACATGTATCTCAATTTCAACATGGCATTTGATGCAATAATATCAAGGGTCTCAACCAACTTTTCATGCCATATAACATGCCATATGTAATCACATATGCGGCAAAATCAACCACTCAAAGTATTACATCACATGGATAAATTCATTTATTTTCCAAAACACATCGATTTTTCGGATAAATCAGAATGCATTCCTCTATTTAAAATTCCAGGAAAATTAGTAAACGGTATTAATAAATTCTGAAAACTTGACACATTATAAACGAAACCTAAAGGCAGATATCTCATGAATAACTCCATACCAAAAGAACTTCACACAAAAACAACACGGTCCATGAATCACAGTTTTTCAAAACTTCAATATCTCAGCTTGCACAGTTTCGGAAGTAATTCAAATCAAATACCCAAATGAACTTAAAAAATTCTCAAATTTTGACATGTTATAGACAACACCAGAAAGTGAATATCTCATGAAAAACACTATACCAAAAGGTCATCACACAAATTAATATGAACCAAGCATTACAGCTTTCAAATTCTCGGCATCACAGTTTGCACAGTTTCAGAAATATTTTCGATTAAATATCCAAATGGACTCCAAAAATTCTGAAAATTTACCAAGTTATAGTTAACACCGAGAGGCAAATATCTCAAGAAGAAATCGAAACCCAAATCGTTCTATATTAATAGATATAGACGCTTAATTTCCCCCTGTTCGCGGTGTCGTCTTTTCCCCAGATTATCATCTTTCAAAAGAAACTCGTTTCACCGACCTACATATGTTCGTTTCTTCTAAAATTTCAATATGTTATTCTTAGAATATTACCTACAACTTTCATTAAGGAAACACGACCGAATTTTAACTGTATGATTATAAAAATCACGAAATCGTGCTAGGTCGAGGTAGCGTTTTCCCAGATCCAGTTTCTTCAAAGAACAACGGTTTCACCGACCTATTTTTGTTCATTTCCTCTAAAAATTTGATATGTTCTACCTAAAGAAGTACACTACAACTTTTGTTAAGAGATGAAAGTGAGATTTTTACAAGAAAGTTACTTTACAGACCACGAAATCACTGAAGGTTAGCACAACGAATTCCAGATCTAGTCTCTCCAAAGAAATTCATTTCACTAACCATTTCTTGTTCGTTTTGCCTCAAATTTTAGTATGTTGTTCTTTAAGGTGTTCTCTACAACTTTCATGAAGAAATCGAAACAAGATTCAGACTAAAAAGTCGCATGCAGCACACAAACTCATGGATGGTCGAACTGGTCTTTTCAGAAACAGCATGCATGGCCAACGAATCTCTCTCCATAGCTCCGAAATTTCATCCCATCTACCACAACCAAGACTTACCATCTACTACACATACATACAGCAATGCAAAGGGTAGGTTTTAGGACTTCACTTGCCTTAAACTCAAGCACAAACAGCAACAAGAACGGCGGCAAAGCGGCGAACGAACGGCGGCGAGCTAGGCGGACGATCCTCCTCCTTCCTCTCGCACGCCCGCTTCCTCTCTTTCTCTCTTCCTCTCTCTCAGACGACACTCTCTCTCTCTCTCTCTCTCTCTCTCTCTCTCTCTCTCTCTCTCTCTCTCTCTCTCGGTCGATTCCCCTTCATCCATCCGCCTCTCTCCCTTTAGCTTTCTTCCCTACAATCATTTGCAATCATTTGATTGCATGAAGCCGCCCAAGGAAGCCAATGGGGGCAGCCACACTTGGCTCCTCCTCCATGCCACTTGGCAGCTCACATGCAAAGTTGATGGGCTTCAATGTTGGGCCGGTCTTGGGCCTTCATGGTCTGGTCAAATAGGGGGCTACGTGGGCTGGTGGACGGTCTTTGGGCCTAAAAATCAGCCCACCCTCTCCTATTCCTATTCCTTTTAACCCTCATTTAAATTAACGCCTAATTTCAACTTATAAGCCCACAAAACTTTGTAATTTAAATCAATAAAATTCTACTTATAAAGTGCACCACCAAGAATAAGATTTCTATATCAATTTGCACCTTAATAAAATCCTTGGGTCACTTGTAGACACATCTCCATCCAAACAATTGTCCGTTACAATGCTCGGCCTTAAATTAATTGAAATTCATTGATTCAATGGCTAATACAAAATCCAATGGCACTTCTATTACCTAATCATGGTTCATGGCACTCCAGAGGTTGTCACGAGATTTTAGGATGCCACGGGACATGTCATAACAATTTGGCCTTATAATCCGGACCCCTGTGATCGATTGTATGGATTGAATTGTATTGATTGGATTGATTGATTGAGTATATAAATTGTACTGACATGCGGGATGGAACTGAGAGGAGGTAAGTCATTTGTTTTGTGTGTATAGACTGCCTTTAGGTGATTTCCTTCCTAGTCGGAGTTTGGGGGGTGAACTTGCTGAGACATTGTCTCACCCCGTCGTGGGTTATCATTTTCAGGTCCCTAGTGTGAAGAACCCAGAGCTTGAAGCGGAAGGGTCAGGAGCATAGGTGGCTCGGTAGTTCTTTTGAGATAGACCTCCTGTGTATAAACTATAGGTTGACCTGGTTTGTATATGAAATCGTTTCGCTTCCGCATGTGCATTAAAATGATTGGGTCGGCAACGTGTCCTGGGACCTCGCAATTTCATCGACCACCAAGGGATGTACGCGCGTTTGAGGTTCAGTGCGTGACACTTTGGCAGGTAAGGATCAACGTGGAAGCCACCAAAAAGCTCTTGGGCCAACAAGACATTATCATTGATTCACCGACCTTTGACAAAGGCATTCTGATGAGTACTGATGATGTCCGAGAGGACAACCGCCACTTTATTTGCTATAAGCTTGGCGATACACTTGTAAATTGTATTACAACAAGCAATGGGTCTATAGTCTGAGACTGAAGACGCATTAGGAATCTTGGGCGCAAGGGCTATGATTGTGTTATTTATCTCACGCAAAAGCTTTCCGGAGACAAAAAAGTCCTTGATCGCTTCTATAGCCAAAGGTCCTACTACATCCCAGTTGTGTTTAAAGAATTCAACGTTGAAACCATTTGACCAGGAGCCTTGCCACTAGCTAGAGAGAAAAGAGTATTACGAATTTCCATATCAGACATAGGACGAGAGAGGGATCGTACCTGTTCCTCATTTAGGGAATGTTGTAATACCCCCAAATCTCTTGCAATGTTGGCCGAGACGTAAGATCTTGAGGAGCCAAGAGGTCTTGAAAATGGGTAACAAATAACTGCCGAACCATATCATGATCTGCCATTAGGTTTCCAGAATTGTCTAACACCAAGATAATTCTATTCCTCAATTGTCTTCTGTTTACCGAGTGGTAGAAGAACTTGGTATTTTGATCCCCTTCTTTGAACTCGAATGCTTTGTTTTTCGTTTTTTTTTTTTGGTAAGAAGTAAGAGAATATATTGAGCTTTAACCAACTATATAAGAAGAGGTCACGGCACCAAAAAGCTTACACTCAAAATGAACAAAGGTCGTAGCGAGTGGAAGGGTGCCGAGATAGAAAAGAGGAGCCAAACAATGGCAAAAACAGACATCCACAACAGGCGAAGAGGACAAGGAAAGCCAAAACAGCGGCCAACCAGCAACCAACTAACCAACGAACCAAAGAAAGACAAAAGGACATGGACGGCAACCAAAAACCAACTAGCCTACAATGCCCACACAGCCTCCAAAAACTTAACTCCCAGCCTACCGAGGAGCGGCATAGAACCGAAGGAGCTAAGAAGACTCGGAGGATCCAACCTACCCCAAGGAGGGTCGAGCCAAAACCAACAAACTAACCACAAGCCGCCAGATGAGTACCGGTGCATCCCGAGAATAGTAAGGGCAGCTTCAAGAAGGTGGATCGGCTTCACCGAAGAGAAAATAATCGGGTCAAGACCCCAAGCACGCTAAAATCTCCTATTCCTTGCGTTATCCTCAACATTCTTGAAAGTCACAGCCTTGTCTCTAACAACTTTAAAGAGGTGGTTCTTAATGGTCGGGATCGCAAGAGTTTCCTCTCTAAAGGAAATACCATTCCCGCACTTCCAAATGATGTGGCATAGAGCCCCAAGAGAGAAGTGGGAAATGCATTTATAGAAATCTTTACCCGAGAGTAGAGTCATAGCCAATGGAGATTATCTGCCCATGATCTATTGCGCCAAGGGAAATTGCATCTGGCTACCCAAAAGAAAGCAAGGCCGGCTGTGACACGACAACCAAAGAACACGTGATCAATGGAATCCGGAGTGGCGTTGCAAAAGGCACAAGAGCCGCTATCAATTCGACCTTACGAAAGTAGTAGGGCTTGGGTGGGAAGTTTGTGCTTGGTAATCAGCCAAAGAATGAATTGGTACCGACGTGAGATGGAGAAATTCCATATGAATGCATGCCACGGAACATGGTCCTTCTTCTGCCTAATGGCCTCCCAAGCTGAGGCAATTGTAAATAGCCCGGAGGAGCTCTCGTTCCAGTAGAAAAGGTTTGGGACCTGAGGGAGGTTGGGAAGAGGGATTTGCCACAACTCCAAAATAGCCTTTAACTCCTGGCCAGAGGGAGAAAAATGATCAGCCACGGTTGCTTGTCTGGCCAACCTGGATTTGTAGATAAAAAAAGTCCGAAAAAGGAAGGTTTAAAGGCCCCATTGGGTGCCAATGATCAAACCAAAGAGAAGCCGATAGACCGTCCCTTATACTCTAAAGGAAGGAGTTCCGACAATCCCTTCTTAGTTGAAGGATCTTCTTCCAAGCCCAAAAACAGTAGGTTGGCTTATTGGACACCCAAAAGTTTTTCCTTTTTAAAAAGGTTAAGTGGATCCACCTACACCATAAGGACTCCTTGTCAGAGAACAAGATCAAGACATGCTTGATCATGGCCGTCTTATTACAATCCTGCAACCTCCGAATGCCAAGGCCTCATTCCACTTTTGGAAGGCAAATATCATCTCAGGAAACTTTCGCTCCTCCTTTACCCAGGTGCAGGCCTTTCCAAAGAAACTGTCATAGGATTCGTTCAATTTGATCCAAGACAGCAATGGGTAAAATAAACACACTGGCCCAAAAAGCTTGAATTGCATGGAGGACCGATCTAATCAGTTGCAAGCGACCAGCAAAAGACAAGAAGCGGTGAGTCCAGGACTGTACCCTTGCCATAATATGGTCGATGAGAGCACGACAGTCCACCTTGCTAAGCCTCGAAGTAATGATTGGAACCCCCAAATAGCAAACCAGGAGGTTGCCTTCATTAAAACCAAGAGTTTGCAAAATTTCATTCCTTGAAGACGCTGTACCCCCTGCCAAGAAAACCTCACTTTTGCGAGGGTTTGGGAAAAGACCACTCCACGAAGAAAAGATGTCAAGGCCTTCCTTAAGGATGCGTACCGAGGGTAGGTCAGCTTCATAGAAAAGGAAGACGTCATCCGCAAAAAATAGATGTGATGAGCTTGTTGCTTTGCACCTCCAATAAAAATTGAAGTTCGGCCTCAAAAAGCGAGAATAGAGAATTCCGGAGAAGACCTCCATCACCAAGGTAAATAGGTAGGGGGAGATAGGGTCACCTTGCCTATGCAAAGAAATCATGTAATTCTCCATTTAAAGCAATTGAGAATTTTTGGGTGCGAACACATACCATGATGAGGCGAGATCAAGTGCTCAGGAAAGCCAAAGCCACGAAGAACAAGCTCGAGAAAATCCCAATCTACTGTGTTATAAGCTTTTTGGAAATCCACTTTGATTGCACACTTAGTAGAATAAGGCTCAAGGTGAAAGCCAGTAAAAAGTTCTTGGGCCAAAAGGATGTGATCTCTGATCCGTCGTCCCTTTACAAACACAGTTTGAGACGGGCTTATCACATCTTGAAGAACTGCAGCAACCCTATTGGCCAAAACTTTGGTGATGCACTTGTAGATAGTATTACAACAGGCTATAGGCCTGTAGTCAGCTACCGTAGTGGCATTAGGGACCTTTGGTACCAAGACCAAAATGGTATTATTAATCTCCCATAAGAGTCTACCAGAGTTGAAGAAGTCCTTCACTGCTTCCGTGACCACCTGCCCCACAATCTCCTAGTTATGCTTAAAGAACTTGACACTAAATCCATCAGCACCTAGAGCCTTACCCCGAGCTCAGGAAAACAGTGTATCTCGAATCTCTACATCAGTGATAGGGCGAGAGAGAGAACTCACCTGCTCCTCTTTAAGGGGATGCCGAATAGCCTCCTGAATATCGCGAACAAAGGGTCTACCCTGCATGTCCCGCGGCGCCAAGAGGTCTTGGAAATAAGTGACGAAGGTCTGCTACACCAACCCTGGATATGAGACAAGGCTGCCAGAACTATCCATGACTAAGATTATCCTATTCCTCATCTGTCTATTATTAACATAATGATGAAAGAATTTGGTGTTTCGGTCTCCTTCAGAAAGCCATTTGATCCTGGACTTTTGCCTATAGAAGGACTCTTCCTGCCGGCGAAGGTCCGCGAAGATTCTCCGTTGCGACTTCTCCATCTCTGCGAGAGCAGCATTGGTTGGGTCTTGCTGGAGGCCAACCTAGGTAGCCCAAAGCATACTCTTCGCCTTTGCTGTTCTGGAAGAGATATTGGAGAAAGACTCCTTATTAAGCCGCTTAAGGCAGGCTTTAAGAGACTTAAGTTTGCACACTAGTCTATACATAGGAACACCCTCTCCCGGTTCATCCCATACTTGTGAAACAATTGTGTTAAAATCTGGGTGCTCCATCCAATAATCGAAGAACTTGAAAGGTTTCCTCCAGACCACAAGGTTCAAAACCTTAACTGATATAGGGGCGTGATTCGAAATACCCGGGGCAAGGAAGGTAGCTTCCGAATAAGAGAAAACTTGACTCAACTTGGAATTTACAAGAACTCTGTCAATCTTCCTTTGCTTTCGACTAGAACCGAGAAAAAGTTGACCGGTGAATCTAAAACCAACATACCTCGAGATCATCAAGCTTAGCCTAGGTTAAGCACTGACCAAACCCATCAAAGTAAAGAATCCAAATGTCTGTGCCCCCCAGTCTATCAAACGGGTCTTTAATGGCGTTAAAGTCACCCGCCACTAGCCACGGCGAGTTCTGCGGAGCTGCACTCTTGAGAATAAGGTCCTCCCACAATAGTCTTCGGGAACGGAAGGTGTGCTCAGCATAGATCACTGAGATACAATAGGCCGCACCTGACGTCAGCATCTTGAGATTCCCGTGGATCACCTAAGCGTCGACCGAGGAAACTTCAAAACTAACAACAGCAGGGTCCTAGCCAATCCAGATCCTCCCTCTGGGTGAGCAGCTGTAGTTTGCTAGCCAGCACCAATTCCTCAATAAACTCTTAGAAATGGTAGAGAACCAAGACTCTGGAACTTTAGTCTCTAGAAGACCAACCAAGCACAGACCGTTTGATGACACTAGGAATAAACCTCGGCTTGCCTAATAGGGTCAACAAGACCCCTGATGTTCCAAAAACCTATGTACATATATAATTTATTCTTATATTGGAAAAGGAGGGAGGTTCGGCTTACCTCCGCTTGGGAGGCTTCCGTTGACTGGCCGCTAGAGCAACAAAGGTCGTAAAGGGAGGCGGATCTGGAGCAAGGGTCCGCAGCTTATCTTGCATGGTATCCACCATTCTACTAGCAGGAGGAGCCTTCGGGGACGAACAAGGAGAGAGCGGATCCTCATCTGAGCAGTTGGAAAAGCTGGCTGAGACATCCGATTCCACGCCCGAATCGAGCGGAACCGGAGTTGAGGCTTCGCATGAGTTGGACTTATCCGCCACAGGGCTAGAAATGGAGACCACCGACTTTGAAAGAAGACTAGGTCCCCTCATAGGCTTGCGAGAATAAGTGGAAGACAAACCCTTCTCGGAGGCGGAATCCTTAAGCTTTAGGATTTGCCCCTCTTCGTTGGAGCTACCCGGGTGGAAAGAGGGTCCTTCCTTCGGCGAAAGGGGCTTTTTCTTCTTCCCCTTGACCTGTTTCCAAGCTTGCTTGGGCTCTTCATGGGCTTCCACCACCGCCAGAGCAGGGTCGGGGATCTGGATAGGGACCGAGGCAACGATAATGGCTTGGACTTGCTGCGAGACTCTATCAGGGCTGATGGTGGCTGGGACATCCGCACACTTGTGGCTGAAGGTACCACAACTAGGGCATTCAGCCGGCCTCCATTCGTACTCAATAGAAACCGAGCCTAACACCCCATTCAAAATCACATCAACCGACGTGCATCTTGGTTGCTTTGCATAGATCTCAACGCACACCTTAGCAAAGGAAACCATTTTCATTTGTTACGTGCGTTGATTCACATAGAGGGTTTCCCCACGGCACTTGCAATGGCACTTATCCTTGGCGCCAACCGAGAGATCAAAGGAAAGGTTCTTCAATCTAATCCACACCGGAACCGAGGCTTGATTGTCTTTCTTTAACTCCAAGAGTGGCTACCATTGTCGTAAGTTGAGAGGAACTCTTGCAACTGTTAGGGGCCCATCTTCAAGGATCTTTCTAGGGAACACAAGGTCCGGGATATGAAAGAAGAAGAAATCTTGATCATTCGCCATCACTTCAACGAGTTTCGGGCCCCAAGCATGTGTCAAAGCTTGCTCCGTGAGCTTGAATGGGAGTTTCTTCCTACATAATACCCAACGAGGCACTCGTGCCACTTGGGATCGATGGCCTCCAACACATCCATAGAGGTTAACAAGCGGCTTGTTGTCCACGAAGGAGGGGGGACATAGGATAGGTCATATCCTTTTGTAGCAAGACACGCAACATTAGCCCAAGAGTGGGCAAGCGGAGGCTTCGAGTTTCCTGGAAGCTAGTCGGGAGCCTACGGTCTTTTAGAGGATGACTACGCGGGGCTCTGGCCACGAGAACGACCCGCGCGAGCTGGAAGCTTAGGAGGCACTTGTTGGTTTTCCATCAACGTAGCGGGGGCCGCTTCGGAAGAGCCGGCCGACCCGGAGCCCGGAGGGTGATAAGGGGGTTTAGGGGATTAGGGCTACGCCCCTTGAAACTACTAGCTCCTTGCTGGGCCTCACTTAAAGGCCACCCACATCAACAGAGGAGGAAGCCATAAATGCAAAATAATCACTCCACAGCTAAAGTCCACTGAGCAGCTAAAACGCGTAGCTCGAGCAAGAACCTGGGTGGGATGAATAGTGCTGCGAAAACGACCCAGGAAGGAGCAAAGGAGTTGTAGGCCGAATCAGAGGAAATGGCTCAATGAGGATGATGAGGGAGGTTAGGCGAACCTGTCCTCCAAAGCTTGGCCCAAATGAATGGCCCTACCTCCGAAGTCGAGTAGAAACACTAGTCGGGAAAGAACGAGAACGTCTACGCCCTAGGGCGAACGGAAGCTGGACTTGTAGGTCGAATCAAAGGAAATGGCTCGGTGAGGAGAAGGAGGGAGGTCGACGACCCTACCCTCCACAAATCGCCCCAAACGAACCGCTAAAACCTTCGGGACAAGCAAAACACCAAGCGAGGTGAACAAGACCTCGATCGCGCCCTTGGGAGTGTCTAGTGAACAGTATATTGAGAGGGAACAAATGGCCTGAAATCTCGAATGCTTTGTTGTACTCTATTTCGTGCACAAAAATTATGCACAATTTTGTTATTGGATAGTTTGGTAAGGTTTAACTTGCTAATAATAAAGCTTTAGATATTGTAAGGAAGGATGATGTTCACAAAGACATTGCCATTGGATATCAATGAAAGTTGCAAAATGTTAGATTTCTTGCTGTCCTTAAGAGAAATCTAATCCTTACAAATCAAGTAGACCACCTAATACGTAACTTATTTTGGAGACTGCTATCAAAAAATGAAAAAATGTGCCCTAGTAGCACGGGGAACAAAGTTAGGAACATTGCACATGACTGAAAGCAGTAGAAAAACATTTAATGAGTTGGAAACTACTTCCAAATTGTGGCACCACAAGCTTGGATACATGAGCGAAAAGGGAATGAAGCTAGGAATTAAGCTATTAGAATCAAAGGGAAAACTGCTTAATCCGAAGTCCATAAAAATTGGTCTATATGAGATTTGCATTCTAGGGAAGCAAAAATGTGTCAATTTACCACAGATTGGAAAAGAACAAGGAAAAAAAGAATTGAGTTGGTACTCATAAATGTGTAGGGGCGCCCCTATGCATTTCCTAAAGGTTTGTGTTACTGCATCGCATTCACTGATGACTCCATTAGAAGAGTATGAGTTTATTTTTTGAATAATTTTGATGTATGTAGTACTTTTAAAAAATGTAAAGCTGAAGTGGGAGAATGAGTCTGGCTTAAAGATTAAGTATCTAAGGTTGGACGATGGTGGTGGTTATAATAGGTAGGAGTTCAAGCAGTTTTGTGTAAAGAATTGAATTAGGATGAAAAGAAAAGTTCTCAGCACCATCAAAACGGAATTGCTGAGAGGATAAATCATACTTTAAATGACCGTGAAAGAAGATGCATATAGGATTACCTAAGAAGTTTTGGGAAGATACAATTAACAGAGCAACATATCTAATGAACAAATGACCTTCAATTTCCCTTGATTTTAAGTTACCATAACAAGAATGGATTGGAAAGAAGATAAATATCCCCCATTGAGAGTTTTTTGTTGTATTTTGTACATCCGCATAGATTCTAAAAATAGGGACAAGCTTGATGCAAATACTAAGAAAATTTTTCTCTTTGGATTTGATTTTGATTATTTTGGCTATCGACTTTGGATGATCAAAATAGAAAAGTAATAAGAACAAATGATGCTACATTGAAAGTATGTTATATAAGGATAAGCCTATTGCAGAATTTAGTGTGAGGAAACAAATGGAGGAAACTACATAGATTTAATTGGAAGGGGCTTTTAAGATTGTTTTGGTTAGGAATCCTGAAACTACTGATGTAGATTATAATAAATAAAAAAAAAAACAAGAATCACATAAACCTGATTCCACTTTAAGACTTTAAGTAGATCAAGTAGAGCATTTAAATCTATATAGAGGTATTCTCTAGCATTACATTATTTGCTTAGTGGTGGTGAACCAAAATATTTTGCAGAAGCAATGCAAGTTAAACATTCTATTAAATGGAATTGGCAATTTGAAATGAGTTGGATAAACTGGATAAGAATAGAATATAGGTGTTAACTCACTTACCAGATAGGAAGAAGATATTGTTGAATAAATGGAAGTACTAGGTCTAAGAAGAACTTGATGATAGCAAGAGGCAAGAAAGATAGTAGCAGAAGGTTTTTAGCAAAAGAAATTAACTAACTTTATGCAATTTTTCTCTCAAGTTGTGAAATTGACTATTATTAGGCTAGTGTTAAGTATTATTGCTCCTGAGAACTTATATCTAGAGTAGTTAAATGGAAAGACGACATTCTTCCATGATGACTTGGAGGAGGACATATACATCATATAACCAAAAGGTTTTCAAGTTCCCAATGAAGAAAATTATGTTTGCAAATTAAAGAAAAGTCGAGATGATTTAAAACAGACTCCTAGATATTGGTATAAACTTTTTTAAAACGTATGTGTAATAACAAGTTTACTAGATGTAAATCAGATCAATGTTGTTACTTTAAAAGAATCGATGACTACTATATTATTTTGCTATTGTATGTGAATGATATGCTCATTGCAAGATCCAACATTATGCAAATCAAGATATTAAAGCATTAACTTTCAAAGGAGTTTAAAATCAAGGACTTAGGAGCAACAAATCAAATTCTTGGTTAAGGATCATGCAAGAAAGATATGCAGAATTTCTAAAGTTGTCTCAAGAAAAGTATAGAGAATGTCAGGCAAATTCGGAGTTCTGAATGCAAAGCCTAGAAGTAATCATTTAATTAGTCTCTTCAAGCTCTTGAAAAAGCAGTCATCAAAGATAGTTGAGGAGAAGGATTATATGGCTAAGGTGCCTTATGGTCAGCTATTGGCAAGTTGATATATGTTGTATACCAAACTAGCTATAGCTCACACTATGGTTTATGGTGAAGTGGCTATTAAGATAACTGAGAGGCACTTCAAGTTTATGGTAAGTTGTTGGCAAATTGATATATGCTATGGTGTATACCAAACTAGCTATAGCTCACATAGTGGTAGTCATGAGCAAATATATGGCTAATTTAGGAATCAAAATTGGGAAACTGTAAAGTGGATATTTAGATAATTGAGAGGCTTTTTGGGTTTATGGTAAGTTGTTGGCAAATCGATACATGCGATGGTGTATACCAAACTAGCTATAGTTCACAGTGGTAGTCGTGAGCAAATATATGGCTAATCTAGGAATAAAGCATTCGTAAACTACAAATGGCTATTAAGATACCTGAGAGACACTTCAAATATGTCATTATGTCTTATGAAAAATAATATGACTTTACAAGTCTTTGTCAATGCAATTCTTGACTTGGACAATAGGAAGGACACCTCACATTATGCTTTTGACTTAGGTGATACTGCAACCAGTTGAATATCTAGACTTCATAATTGTATGTCTCTCTCTGAAGCTAAGTGTCCCTCTCAGCCACTAAAGCTAAGTGTGTCGTTATATACGAAGCTCACAATGAGATGATTTGGTTGAAGAATTCTTTGAACAATATAGACAAGAAGCAGGATAATAGTGTTCAATGACACTTGTCTTGCAAAGAATCTAGTATTTTATTTAAGGACAAAGGATATTGAGTAGAAGTATCATCATATTCGTCAGCTGGAAAATCTACCACATAAGTTAACTGAGGTTGTCATCAGTAAAAGGACCGAGGCTGTGCATTCCTTTGTTGGCCTCACAGTTAGTGATGAGGAGGTCATAGCACTAGGACAATTATGGTTACAAAGTCAAGGGAAGACTATAGAAAACTATTGCTATTTTTAAGATTAGCATCCAAGTGGGTGATTGATAAAGGACAATAGTATGAAAGCAGAGAGGCTTTTCGCTGCTAATGATATGCATGTAATTTTCATGTCAAAGTAAAGAAAAAAATAGTATGTTAATGGTATATACGTAATTTCTATATAACTTGTATGCATAGGGCAATAATTTTGTAGTCGTAACCCTGAAACTTTTAATGTTGAAAATTGATAATGAACTGATGATGAAGAAATTGCGTAGTGCGATACCATGTTTTTTCCCTTCCTAATTTTGAAAGGTTTTCTATGTAAAAATTCACGTCTTCTTCTTTATTTTTTCACTTCGACCATTTTTATTCCTAACAATTGTCACCACTGTTGTCATCGTCATCGATATTCAAAATCTGAGGGGCATCGTGGGATTGAGGCTGACCCTGCTGCAGCGAAATTGACAGTGGCAGCCCAGTAGGCAGAGGCCGACCGTCATCTCTTGCTGTCTGAATCATTCATTTCCATACGTAACCTGTTCTCTTTCCTTTGGAGGACCAGGCCGCTCAGATACTGCGCATTGGCAGAACCGGTGCTTTGAGCCATCTTAGAGAAGGCGCTTGCTTCATTTGACAGCAGATTCTCTGGAGTGTCGTGTTCTGCTACCTGAAGTGAATGATTGAAGGGATCCTAATTGATACTTGCATAAGAAAATAGAAACGCAACAATATTGAAATGCATGAATAGTTAATTGGGGTCACGGTCCTTCTAAGTTGACGAGAAGTTTCAAGTGCCCTAAGAATCATACATATTCATGATGACAAACCATGCATTTCATGCTAGTACTGACGTATGCATGATGAATTGTGATGGTAGAACATACTTGGCCAGCATCGAGCACAAGAACTCGGTCAGAGTCGATGATGGTGTTAAGTCTGTGGGCGATGATGAGCATGGTGCAGTTGGTAAATTCTTCCCGGATGGTTTTCTGGACGAGAGCATCGGTTCTGAGATCGACGGCCGCAGTTGCTTCATCGAGAACAAGAATCTTTGATCTTCTTAGTAATGCTCGAGCAAGACACAGCAGTTGCCTCTGTCCGACGCTGAAGTTCTCTCCACCCTCGGAAACCTTGACAAAGCACAACCAACATCAATTAAACCAATGGATATTTTTAACTTCACCTGTCTTAACTAGCAAGGAAAAACGACTGATGCATTCTGAAGCCAAATAAATAATGCAGAGCATTACATCGGCCTCTTGCATATAGAAAGACCAAACATCTATAAAAACCGACCTATCAACTTCAGTTTAACACTACAGATACTATAAGATCTAACATATCTGGACAATGTTATGGAACAGATCCTTCAGCATTTCTTGCAGGTAAATCACTTCCAACATCTGTACCACTCTGTCCAGTATACCACCAAGTCCAGCCCACATTGATGGCTCTTTTTCTCTGCCTTGCAGTCTTATCATTTAGTTCAGGTGGAGGAAATTATATATCAAATGGAAATTCTGGAGGTAACAGTAGTGCAAGCAGAGCATTTGAGCAAAAATATTTGTAATCATACCTAGAAGATTATTGCTAATTATTTCTCACTAATCTTGTCAACATCTTTAACTTCAAAAAGTTTTAAAAACCATGTCAGACTTCTTTCCTGAATATTAATTCATGTCGCTTGCCTTGTATTGATTCGACTCAATTTCTCTCCTCTCTGCCAAAGGGCATTAACCTAGTCAATGGTTATTCTCACCATCTCAACACTTGCATGCTTTAGACAGCCTAACAATCCTTGTCTTCACAGTACAATTTGCATCACTTAGATATTTTCTCTTTAACATTGCAGATAACTACCGATGATTTCATCAACATAAACCTGAAATCAATAGAAATTGCAATGATCCCTTGGATTAAGATTAAGATTTTACACCTAGTAAATTTTCGCAAGCTTACCTCAGCATCCAGGCCATAAAAGTTCCTCCTGATAACATCCTTCAAATGTGCTCTCTCCAAAGCCTCCCAGAGGTCAGCATCTTCATGTTCATTGAAAGGGTCGAGATTGAATCTCACAGCTCCTACACAAAATTGAAAACAAAGAAACTATTGGAGACGGTACTTATTCTCCACAAATAAGGAATCTAAAATTTCTTTCTGGTATATCGTTGAAGATTCTCAGTCCACAGTAATGGAGTTCAGTGTATGCAGTTATGATATGTACTGTAGCCTTTTTCACATGAAATAACAGAACTCATGAAAAGAAAGTTGGTCAATTTTTTATGCAGAATGTTCCTTGGAATCAAACCAAAGTAAAAGGACAGTGGATTAAAACATTTTAACAGATGAGTACTGGTCAGCAGACAGTTCACGTCAAGAGAAAGTGACAGTCCAGGGGTAGTTGGGCACAGAATTGGATTGCAAGAATAGTAAGCGGCTCTTGTGAATGATACTTGGTCTGAGGAGTACAGAGTTCTGGACCTCCAGTATCAGACATAATAAGTGCAAGAGAAAACTCTCAGCTATGACATAGCAATATCAACCAGTGGGCAGACTGAAAAGCATGAACTTGTAAGCAGAATCTCCTACAGAATATCAGAGAAAGTTGAAGGAAAAGAGGGAAGGAAGAAAAAGCAATTTTAAAAAACAAGATACAGAGTATTTCATGGTGCCTACCTGAGAAAAGAACCGGTGATTGTGGTATGATGCTAAGGACTTTCCGCAAATCTTCCAGTCCTATTTTAGAGATGTTGCACTGATCGATCAAGATTCTTCCTTTTTCCAGCTCGACAATTCGGAACAAAGCATTTATCATGCTTGATTTTCCAGCACCGGTTCTTCCGACTATTCCCAGTTTCTCGCAGGGTGCTGTTGAAAAGGACAATCCATGCAAGATGGGAGGAAGTTCAGGTCTGTAACGAAGGACCACATCTTCAAATTTAATTAATCCTGATGAAGGCCAGCCAGGAGGGGGCCGGTTACTCTCTATTATAACCGGAGCTTCAGAAGGCAATTCTATGTACACACTCACACGCTCCACAGCATTTAGACTATTCTCAGCATTGCTTGCTTGTCTCAGTACACCGCCCAAAAGGTTTGTTATATTCAAAGTGTAGCTGAGCAGGAGACCCATTGTTGAAGCAAAGGCTGCTCTGTTTTCTGCATTTCTAGTCTGCACGACTGCAAATGTTGCTGTCAACCAGATCATTATGCCTCCTAGTGTCTCCAACCTTATGTGAAGCCAAATGTTGGCACTGACATAGACAAGGCTGAATCTGATGTTATTGTCCATGGCCTTGGCATTAATGGTGGCCAACCTATCATGTGCTTTATATGCACAAATCGTTGACAAGCCATTCAATGCTTCTCCGAATTGTGCATAAACCGGAGATCTGGTGATTGAATCCAAGCGTTTCACTTCACGAGATATAGTCTGTTAACAGCAGCAAGGTGAACAATTAGAAAGACAATTATATCCAGACTTCCAAAGGGCTTGGCTATGGGTAGAGGGCGAAACGTGTGTTAGAAAAAGAGGTATAGTTCTACTGAGCAATTAAAAGGACCTACTGTTAGCCTTGATCATTAATGCCCCCCATACCACAAAAAATTGACAAAACAGAAGGATAAATGAAACTTTCATTATTGAACCATTGGTGCTTAGTACTTATTCACTGTTTCATATGATGGAAAATAATATTGTTGCTTTCTACTATGAAAGGATTATGGAAATTGCGTTTCCCAATTTCCACTATAAAACAATTAAATGGCACTGCACAGTGTCACAGGCATAACAAAAAATGTAAATACAACATGAAATTGTCAGTTAATGTAGCAGAAGAACATTGCCGACCCCACCAAGTGGGACAAGTTTTGGCAATTGTTGCTGTTAGTAGCAGAGAATATATCACTTTGCATGAAAGAGCATTATGGCCCAAACAAAACTGCACTGACCTGGTAATATAGATAGGCTGCATAAAACAAGATCAAGAGCGGCGATATGGCCCAAAGAGAGATTGTGCTTACAATTCCTATGAGCACAAAAGTCGAAAGTAGCTGGCAGAGTCGGCCCATAAACAAATTTACAAATCTGGGAACATTGTGATCTATGTCACCTAGATCCTTGGCAAACCTGTTGATTATTCTTCCCACTGGGTTGGTGTGAAAGAAAAGCATTGGAGCCCTTAATATAGACCGAAGCATAGAATCATGCAATGTTTTTGCCGCATAAAGACTGGAAATAATCAACCAATAAGCATTAGTCAGCGTCACAGTCACCTGATTCACAGAAACAAGGGAGTTGTCACAGACATTGCTAGAAAGACCTACCCTTCAGTTGACATATGCCCACATCCACCAAAGACACTATAATACAGAAAACTAGAAAAATAGCGAAGCTAACAAATAGTCTCCTTCATGTTATGATAAATCAGTTTCTCTCTGAAAATACAACACTTTCTGCACTATAAAAAAGAAGTTGTAAGCCAAACTCAAGCACCGAGAGGTAATGTGATACTATGGCTTTCCCACTTCATCAAGAATCAAAACGAAATTATATAAGCACAAGCTACTGCAGGAAAGATAGCAACATTGGAGAAACTGAATCGGAGATCTATCTACCGACTTGACATACCTGACCAAAGGACAGGAGTGCGTAGATCAATATGTAGAATCCTGGTCTGTAGTTCTCCAAAGTGCTTTGATGTGTCCAGAAACTCAACCATGTGCCACTTGAAATTCGAAGAACTTCAGTTAAAGTATAGCAAATAAAGAGTACTGCCACCACCCACAGGCCTCCCAGTGCCCCTTTGTACCTAAAAATACATTAAGTGAAAAAGGAAATCAGATCATACACATGTCACAGACAAGTAGCATTATTGCTATGCAATTCTATGCTCCAGATTTATCAGTCTTAACAGAAATAGAGGGAAAATAGCATTTACAAAACAAAAACAGTGTTCAGGTTTTCAATAAAAAGGAATTGTCAAATTCGTGGACTTTAGGCATTTATAAGCATTTAGTGATATGCATGAAACATAGTTATCATGTGGAGGAAACCTAAGCATCACAGAAAAAGCTACTTAGAGACCTTTTGAGTGATGTCACGTGAAGCGGAGAAAGAAATGTTGCACAAATTTACACTCAATATTACCTCCATACCGTCTTAGGTATTACATGGACTTTCTTGAACTCTGTTCAATATATCACATGTATGTTTTACGTCATTTAATTGGCTTATTTGAACCCTTGTTCCATTCTAGAGTTCAATAAAGTCTTTAGCTCATGAATTTCTTATCCACAAATAAGCCTTTTTTCATAAATCATCTGTCTACACAACAAGTATTAGAAGATGAAGCTTCATATACCTCATCAGGACTTTCCAACTCACAACGCCCGTTTCCCGTTCCTCTTGCTTAATAAGTACCGACTTCCTCCTTCACCTTTCTTCCCATGGTCTTGATTTTTAGGCAATTCATTAACAATGGTGTCAGCTGCTGGTTTGGATGTTTTCTCCAATACATTTTTCTTCTCCCCCTCCTCATCATCTTCTATTTGTTCCTCCATTTTTCCTGCATTCTCCATAAGTGTCTGGAACAGTACCTTGCTTCTAGAGAGCTCCTCAAAAGTCCCCTCCTCTTTGACCATTCCTTCATGAACCAAAATGATTCGATCCACTTGAGGAAGAAAATGTAGCTGATTCGTGACAAGAATCCGGGTCTTCCCTTGCAGCTCTTCCTTGATACAGCTATTGAACACCTGTAGTTGACTGCGGATTAGTATAAGCCAATACAGGAATTGCCCTCATTTCTGAAAATTCAGAAAAGAGATCCTACTGAGTGGAAGATCTATGAATATGAAGCTAAAGCTCACTTCGGACAGGGGGCAGTCAAGCCAAAGGCTCAGATACCCCATTTTACTAAAAAAAATTAAACAAATAAATAAATAAAAGAAGCTGGTCAAACAAAGACAATAATAGAAATACACAAATATAAGTTAAGAAGTCCCAAATCGGAAAATGCTTTAGAGTATTGAAAGTAGCAGATGTTGCTTTGATTATCCAAATATTGATTGCAGCAAGTTATCTTAAGGGCAGGACTAGCATCAAACTCGTTAACCTTGATTAACTGAAGCATTTGAGCATGCCTTGCACAAAAAGCTTTCCAAGTATACAGGTAATTGTTTAAGCCGTATAACATCAATTGCTACACCTCTGGTAATCTGAAGTGACAAATTCTATCTTGTGAATTTCATACCTGTCGACCAACATGAGCATCTAGAGCACTTAAAGGATCATCAAATATGTAAACGTCTGAATTTGAGTAAATAGCCCTGGCCATGGAAACCCTCTGCTTTTGGCCTCCACTTATATTCACCCCTCTTTCCCCAATCTCTGTAAGATCGTGACCCTGAGGAATAAATGAAATAGATAATTAACAGATCACATCCCATGTTAAAAGAGATACTTGCAAAGCACTGTATTCCACTTAACTGGAAGCAAATCAAGATCATGCTCCAATTGAGTAATGCTGACTGCCTTCCAATATCTTTCCGCTTCAAATTCAGACCCAAATAATATGTTGTCTCGCACCTGATATCACACATAGGACACAAGATAAATTGATGATAAGGCGCCCAACATCGACAGATAAATAAAACCAGCAGTGTGCAACTTACAGTGGCATTGAAAATCCACGACACTTGAGGAACATAAGCAACAGCTCCCCGTATAGTCACGCATGCATCAGAGACAGGAGATAGTTCCCCAAGCATTGCCGATATGAGAGATGTCTTTCCTTGTCCAGTACCACCAACAATAGCCACTAAGCTACCCACTGGTATTTCCAGATTGATGCTTGACAGGGTGGGTTTTTCTGCCTGAAGTTAGCTGAAAATTTAGCCTCCACTTGAAATAAGATGTTGCAACAAAAAGACTGGAAACCACCATCAACGACCATTTAGTTATGCTGAATCATCAAATATCAGTTGGAAGACACAGCTACGTTAACTTGAACCTTCAAAATGCTGGCAGAAGAGATGCATTCACCCAGAGAAATTATGTCCTCTGATTTCTGAGTTCAGTTATTTTCCTCAGAATTCACCAAGAGTAAATTGCAAATAGAAATTATGACAAGTTTCCTTTGAAGATGCTCACCTTTATAGAAGTCTTGAGAGCGCAGTTCACTTAACTAAATGTTTAAGTTGTTCAATGAAGGTGTGATTTAAATTTTGATTATGGCATCAACCAACTTCAGGGTGTTTTTTTTTTTTTTTTTTATAAGCCCCTATCCTTCAAACACATCAGTGACAATTACTGTTTATAAATGCATTTTGATGGTGTTACGACCCTTAAAACCTAGACAATTCAGACATACTAAGTCAACAGTTTATACACATTGAGAAAAGTTAGGTAAGTGATTTTGCCAGACAAAATGACTCGTATATTTATTTGACCTTTGAGTCCCATGAAAAGTGCCCATCCTTGATTGAAATAACTGGCTCTCCTGGCTCAATCGCTGGATTTGGAACTAATACTCTCTCTTCTGCTAAAAATAATTCCTCCAAACGTTGCAGGGAAACATTCGCAGTAACAACCTGGACACAAAAATAAGATTGGAAACTAAAAGATGACAAACAAATGTTTGCAACCACTGTTATAATAAAATTGCTGGATCTAAGATGGACAATATGCCTCATCCTTGAGAAAAAGGTCAAAAAACGCAATAAGCCCAAAACAGAAAATCTGACTCCCACTTTCTAAATATCGTAAAAGCCATTTAATGAAGAGAGAATCTGTTACAGATTTAGTTATCACAACATGGTTTAGCCTTCAGTTCAATTATCACATTGATGTAACAGGTCCTACTAATTAAATTTCTATTGTTTATTCTATTTCAACAACAAGACAATTAGTTCAGGTTAAACGGAAATGTAGTATATGAGAAATGCTCGTAAAACTTTTCTTACTCCGTATTGTCCAAGTCACAGAATCAACCCTTCAGTATGATGTTTTACTACAGTTCACCTTTGATTTTCTATGTTATTTTTCTTGCAGTTTGATATCGTCAATCATTGTCTTCTTCACTAAGTTAGTACTTAAACTGAATGAGGGTATCATGCCTACACATCCGAGGTATAAAATTTGGAGCAAAAACAAAATGATAGATCCTCTGTCCACATAATAACCATACACATTGATGTTGACAAAGGAAGATCAGTACACTATTCTATTTGAGTGACAGAGATAGAGAAATGACGGTAGGTTGAAGTGAAAGAACCTGAGACATCAAGCTAGGGAGCAAGTCCAAAGGAAACCGTAGCACCGCGAAAAGAGAGTGATGTAAACGCCCTCGCTGGTGTCAAATCCCCACCGAGAAAAGTGAATGTCCCAAATGAGACAACGGTTACAATGACAGGGATGCTGTTCAGTACAAAGCCATTGAACTGCCACCAAAATTTATCTATCAGACAAACAGAAAACCATCTAGCATTATGGAAGAAGAAAATGTCATGTTTGTTAGTTCTCACACGCCTGGCAGAAAGCGTCTATATTCATTCATCTACTTCTACATAAGAAACAAATGGAGACTATTTCATTGCACTGTAATAAGTCTGCTGATTGAAAAACAGCAACTATAAGTCTATGACTACTCAGCTTACACGCAATGGTGAATGGAGTTCAAGACTAGATAAATAATTTTACATGGTAAACCAATCACCTTTTTGATTTTACACTAACCTATATTCTCATGATACATGAAAGAATCAGAGAATTTGATGGCTTGCACACGAGCACCTTTGAAACTATTTCAACTGCCGTTAGACTGCTTGGTAAGTTTACCGCAGGCAGAAAGCCAAGACAGTTTGTTCCATAGATAGAGTGTTTTCACATTTCTTTTTTAGCACAAGCAATATCCTGCCACTGAGGTTCTCTAAACTCTCTCTCTCTCTGTGCACACACACACGTGGGTATGGAGATGTGCGTGTACACATACATACATAGTTTATACCGATATAGACATGTATACTGGGGAAAGCAAGAATTTTCCAAATGTCAATACAGATGATAATTCCACGATCAATAAAGGCACAATAGTATCTTAATTTTGAAGTAATCCATACTGCAGATACTAGTTGCGCCCTACGGAACCATGAAAGCTCATCACTTCGTACTTCTTGAACTTTACATTGAAAGCTCTTTTCCCAAGCATAACATCTGCAAGAATATTCTGTGATGAATTTGAGTAATTATAAAACAAACACAGCCATAGAAGATGTAGGCCAGGGCATCTTGCTAATTCAACATACTTCACAGTGTCCATTGCCGCCAAAATTTCATTCATAAGGCTGACTCTCTTGTCAGTCCACTGCAGCCCCTCCTTGGTCAGTTTTTGCATTTTGCTGATTATGATCGTCTAATTAACCGTGAAAAAGATTATGTAAGACAATTGATTGACAGATAGTGAATCAATCATCATGATATAAACTATATAATCCATGAGTTGAGTGATGACGTGGCATGGAAAACCTCATAGCTAACCAAATATAGCATAATATAGAGATTGTGAATCTGGCAATTTGTTAATGAGCAATAAGCAGAGTAGACAGAGATCACTAAATTTAACTCATGGAACTCTTTACTTGTTAGACCATTTTTCTTTGGTCACAATGGCAATAAGAAATAATTGCCTTCAAATCTTAAGCAACCATATTAGGCTTTCTAGAGCATGCTTTGTAGCACAAAGTGCCATAACAACAATATTACTGATACAACCATTACTACGTAGAAGTTTCAAAGGATAAACAACCCCTACTTAGTACCTTGATCAGAATGCCCCCTATAAAAATTAAAGTTAAAGGAGAACTTGGACCTCCAAGTCAGAACAAATATTAACCTATATATGATTTAACTAAAATTGGTAAATAATTAAAATAATCATGGACAACTTGGTATTTCTGATGTTATAGTGAGGATAACTTTTGAGGGAAAGAGAGAGCATGAGGTTACTTGCGAGGGGATCATGAGGACAAGCATGAGAGATCCAAGCAGCGAAGCAATGCCCAATTGCTGGTACAGAAGAACCATGGCAATGACAATACGAAATGGAGCTGACCATAAGTTGTGAAGTTGTTGGCATATTTGCTGAACAATATCAGCTGTCACGTCAGACGTAATTCATAGAATTTGCTTTTGCAGAGTCAGAAGAGCAGGGCATTTGTACTGAGGAAGATGTCACAATTGACTTAACTAAATCATGTTGCAGCAATAAGAGAACTATGGAAGCTATGTCATAAAACATGCAGGAGGTGAGAAATCTCACCTCAAGTGCGTTAGCATCTGTAGTCATCATGTTTGTTATCTTTCCAGATTGGAAATTCTTGCGACCCTCATGAGTAAGTCTTAACGATTTGCGGAAAATGGCCACCACCTACCAATTGGTTGAACAAGCTATGTTAATTGCTCTACGATGACAAATGATAAAGAATGACCAAGACTGAGCATCTGATACTGAGGATTTGTACACATCTGGCAGAGGTTTTACCAAAGTTGACCTCAGCCTAAATCCCGTCCGAAATGAATTTTGAGCGTACTGGGCTTCACAAAGCACACCGAACGACTGAACAGATTTCAATCAGAAGTCAATAACATATCCAAAAACAGTAAATTTCACATATCTTATTGAAGAAAGGACATAAACATGGAATAGGAACCACAAGCCAGAGGCACCGACAACAATACTAGCATATGCAATAAACTTGATTTACCATTTACAAAAGTGATAATGATATTTACTTCACACGTTGCACTATAAAAATTTAATAGTGTGCAAACTTAGAAGGAAAGGACTCTGTCTCCTAACATAAATCACAAACTCGACCCAAAACAAAGAAAGGATCATACCACACCAACAAGAATCAGAAAGGCACAGATGTAACCAATCCATGCAGGGTCCCCTCTTTGCATTGACTGCATGTTGCAAAGAATGACGCATTAGAAGGGGAAAAAAGAAAATCCGTTCCTGGAAAGCTAACCTGCATCTAACATAATCCACCGTGATGTTGACAGAAATACAAAAGTAAAAGTTCAGTCTATGAGCAGAATATTCTTTGCCATGGAAAGGCGGGGCAATTGAGACTTCTAGAGAATGTTAGAACAGAACAGATGAGATTCTTATTGAACCAATCATAGTTCCTATAGTCACTAAGCCATTGCTGTTCATTTGTTGCCTTGTGTATATTGGAGCAGCTTCCCTGTCACAACAATGCAAGAAGCACACTGAAATAATTACTAGAAAATGACATTTTACCCTAAGATAAGCATGTTAACTCTGTTTCTTCCAGGGTCTGCCCTCCCTGTGAACAACCCTTCAGGTTTTCCATCCAAAAATGGTTTATTGAACAATATTCTAACCATTTTAAGAGGAAGGTTCCATGGAAACAATTTTCCATAATGAAGCACATGTTTCTAGAAAATTCACAATTGTTGGATTTCATCAAAATCTTAAAAGCAGAGTCCAGCATTGATTTTAAAATTTATGCCTACAAATTCATCTAACAGAGAGAGAGAGACAGAGAGAGAGTTGGAACAACTTACTTGAAGGAGGTAGTTCAGCAATGTGGGTCCTGCAAACACAGAAAGATCGCTCCCTATCTGTAGTTTCTCATGTTAGAAAGAATTACTAAGCTTCCAATGAGCATTGCAAATCAAAGTGAACAGTATGCTCTTGAAGGATCATTATTATAGTGATTACTCAAGCTTATTCACAAGACGAAGCCTAAGAGACTATCCTTTAGATACCGCTTTTCTTCTTTCAGACTCATGAGCTTCTAAGGTTCTGCTCAACCAAAGTTATTATGTAACGGGGCATGCATAGTATATGGACATCATTATCCTACTAGGAAAGGAGTTACGACATGCAATTGAGCATCCATTCCCCACAGCTGAGGAATCTGAACATTTTGGAATGAATCTGGTGATCAATTAGACCATGAAGGGTAATTATGATACCTTAAAGAAGCCTCCCAACCAAAACCTGAAGCAAAGCAAACAAGTAAAATGAGATGGGGAGCATTCAAACAATAAGGATGCTTATGAATAACGCTGCAGATGTCAGTGTGCTGTCAAATCGAAATCGAAATGAGCAATGGGACATCAGGTGCAATTCAACTGATACATACCTTCCCCCAAGGCTGCTGTTCAAAGCTCTTAAAAGCCAGGGTTTGGGCCTGTGAGACTCTTTGGCCCAGCATTTCTGGAATCTGGAAAATAAGAGCAATTGAAATGCTTTAGGAATGTATCTAAATACACAATAAAGTTTGGAGTACTACTAAAGTAAAGTGACTGACGCTAACCTTTTAATCAGTGTCTCAGTCTGATCCCAAGTGTCTAACTTCCAAACATCCTTTTCAGAAATTGGTCTTTTGTAGCCTTGCTGCATAAGTGGAGTCACCCACCCAAAGTATGTCCCTTTGAGAGAGAGAAAGAGAGAGAGAGAGAGAGAGAGAGAGAGAGAGAGAGAGTTAGTATCAAACAACGCAACAATAACCAGCTAACAATAGAACGCTAATCAAATGCCAACATTCCATTTCACTAGACCCTCAAAGAAATGTCCCATCTCACTTTTATTTTCAGGCTTGCTTCAGGGAGGAAGAGTTTTGCCCAAACAGGGAACCAACAAATGCCACCATCAGAAACCAAGCGAAAAAACAAGCAAATTGGACTCATTAAGCAGACAGAATCTAAAAATGTCAATTTATAAGCTTATTATTAGTCTATATTGGAGAATGACAAGCAGTTCTTGACATGTCAATTCAGAAAGACTAGCTGAACTGGTCTGGTCAGATGAAAAACAAGCCGAGCTGTCACATAAGAAAAATGAAGTTCAAGTACTACTCACTGGAAAATATGTTGACATGCCTTTCAGGACAAACTTGCTCCTCTCCTGGAAGGGCCTCATATTCAACACTATCAAGAGGCACGGTGTGGATTGTAGTATACCCTGGATAAGGGTCCAGCCTTGGAAAATAGACGAAAAGAAGAATCCCAAATATAACCTACATAAATAAATAAATAAATAAAAGCACAAAAGAGAAGAAGATTTAGTCAGGATTCTTCAGATTGGAGTCACCAATGACATAAAGAAATCTCACTAATTGATGACCATAATTGATGAATCCCAGTAGGAGCTGTTTGTTCAAAAGGTTAGGAAACAGTTTATTGAAAGAGACGTAACCTGGCAAAAGACCGTGCTGATGTACAGATACAGTGCAGACCTGCAGATGTAAAAGAAGATGGATATTGGGTCCTCCCTGGAACACACTCAATATGGATCTTAAACTCTTCAACAATGCGATGCATTAAATCAGAATAACCTGCTTTGAAAAGATTTTTAAGTCCCCAAGGGAGATTTAGGCAACTACACCTACAAGTGGCTATTTAACATGTCATATTGCAAAATTTCCTCTCTGATGATTTAGCAATGACATAATTTTCAGCAAAGCAGTGTGGCCACGAAGGAGGAAAAATGCACACTCTAAAGTATTTTGACAATAGAAAAGTTAATTCTGTCAATTCTTTTCCACCAATCTCCATAATGAGAGAGAGAGAGAGAGAGCATCTAATAACATCACTATATTTCTTTGCTTGCATTCAAGTGTATGAAATGGGAGAATATGAGATGTTCTCTGCTTGCACTCAAGTGTATGAAATAGGAGAATATTAGATGTACAGGTTGTTAAGTATGAACAGTTATGTTAAATGTCTGCTGAGCAATAAAAAACTAACCTATGATGGTGATAGTGGTCTCTCATTGAGAGGATGAGCTTGAGCATCACAACTTGCCCCACCAGAACATAAATGAGTCCAAACCGCACGTACCACTTAAACTCCCGGATGTAAGCGTGCATTTCTAGGCCAATCATAACTAGCATGGAGCACCAAGCAAGAGACTCTATGGTTAACGAAACCATCTGCCAAACAAAAAAGCAGGTGTTATTAAAAAGCAAATTAGACTCTCAGTTTGCCAGCCAATGTAAAATAGCAATACAGACTGGTGTTCTGAAGATTTACAGTATGACAGAGATTGAAAACTATCATAGCATCAGTAGAAACAGACTCGTGGAAGTGACAAGTTAACTATAAACCGTGGCTGATTTGCTTACTCAGAGGACTAAACTTGAAACCCATGGAAGTTGAAAAACTCACATGTGCAAAGAAGGATGTTTTCCATTAGTTTCATTGCTTTTATCAAAAAACGAAGTTTAACATTAGACAGAATGTAGTGGCAATGAGGAATACTGTTGTACCACGAGGAACCACTGGCACCAAGCTTCATCCAAGAGAAATCAGTTGAAAAAGAATAAACAAAAGGAGAGTCAATGTGCTAGTGAACAATTTCAGTCTTATGCTTTCTTACATGTTAAGGTTAAGCAACTAGCTACCAAATGCAAGTTTTTTGGACAACATATGGGACTCTGTTGATGTGCAAAAGAACCAGCTAATCAAGATTGTTCATCAACCAGAGAAATATTAGGTCCTCGATACCATAAAATTCCTACCTCATATGGAGGGAGGATAGTCTGACCATCCAGATTGAAAACCGAGAAGCCCATCACCAACCTCAGCAGAGGCTCTGCAGCGCAGTAAAAAGAAAGCAATCCCAACATATAATTGTAGCATTTTGACCTCAGACGGTATCTCCGGACTTTCAAAGTCCTCTTGATCAACCAAATTCGGTAACAGCAGAGACCCAGAAGAAGCAAATGGGATATGGAAATGACCAAGGAATCAACAGCGCAAGGTGTGTATGCACCAAAAGCACTGTCCGTGGTCCTTGCCCAAATCCCACTTGCCATCGGCCTGCAATACCAATCCAGCAACTCGAAACCCATCTTCTAAGCAAGGTATCCGCTCCTAGTTCATCAAGGGTCCATCACAACTTCTTGAAAGTTTTTTCACTCAAAAGTCTCATTAAGCAGAAATTTCCCTGAATCAATGCACATGTTTCAGAAACATCCACCATGAATACTGCAGGAAATTTGTCATTGAAAGAAGTTAAGCAAGAAAATCCACTATGGCGAAATCACAAGAGGTCGCTCGGTTTATTTATATTTAAAAAATCAGTCCATTGCTCTTTGTTCCAAACTGAAACGCCAGTTAAATTTCCTCAACTTGACTTCAGCTTTAACCAAGTCCACCAAAACAGTGCTTTGAGCATGACCCAAGAGAAATTAGAACCCCCATTCATTACACAGTGTCAACCAATCACCCCAGACAAAATTAGAAACAAGAAAGAACACATGACTTCACAAACACACAGGAAGAGAGAGAGAGACTGCAACACTCTAGAGCTGCTTCTCCTTGAAATGGCTCGTGAGTTAAAAATGTAGGGAGTCCTTAGAGTGGGACAGCAAGAGTCAGGGTGTGAAATATAGAACGTTGAGGCAGATGAATCATCACCAAGAAAAAGAAAAAAGGGGAGAAAAAAACGAAGGAAAAGGGAACGAAAGAATGGTCAAATGGGATGTTTGAAGTTTGTGACAGCTTCTGACGAAATAAGGAGAAGAGGATCAAGTGGTCAAGAATATTCGGCGCGATGCATGCGTCACCGCTTACGTAGGCGGACGTCTCACCTGAGCTGAAACGAGAGGAGGACGTCATGGAGAATTCTTTGCATGATTGATTAGTTTATAGTTTTCTTCTTCCTCGTGTATTTTGGCTTCTTCCGTGGACTTCTATACAATCATACTACTTATCAATAACAAATGACTTGAATTGCATTATAATCATTTTGACATTTTCGTCTCTTGATTCGGTATCCTCTTCTTTAAAGATAGACAAATTACTTTGCCTACATTATAAGATTCTTCTCTATGAAATTCTTGATCTTACGGATCATTGAGAAGTAATATCTTCACGATTAACTTATCGTGTTGTATCTTGCGTTATCGTAAGAGGTTCGAGAATCCTAAATTTATTAATCGATTGCAATTTTTTGAATCTAGATTATGTGGACGGTTCTCCTAACATAAGGGCTATTTTTCCTATATTTTGTTAGACTTGAGATTGACTAATTGCTTAGTATACTCCAATAAGCTCTACCAAAGCCCAACTCTAAGGCTGTGATCAACTTCTCATCTACGGTACTGCCACAACCCTTCCAAGGTGGAAGTTTGACGGATTGCCAAGCAGGCACGCATGATCCTCTCACGAGGTGGCATTTATACTTACCACGAACTCTCCCAAACCTACCGATCACAACGTGGTTTCTACTTTAATTATATGAGTAACTACTAATTAATTATGGGCCAATTAGAAGCCAAATTAGACATAGGAGCCCGTTTTATTTCAGAAAAGTAAAGATACGTGGGTTGGGACCTAATTTCACTAGATATGTCTTTCGCCCAATTTGATACAATTTTTTTTAATGAAAACATTTTACATGTGATCTCTCTTTTTATTTTCTGATCCTTTTTTTCCTAATAATGAAGCAAATAATAGTTGCTTAAACAATAAGCAAATAATAACAAAGCTATTAGTGGACAGGAAAAATTTACTTAAGCTCAATGGGCATCTTATTGCTACATGTCGGGACAGGACCCCGTGAGCAGTTTGTGAATGAGATTGTTTGAATTTCTTAGCTTCCAAGAACAAAAGGAGAGATTGACATAGAAATTTTACTAATAGAAATAAAGTTTAATGAACCATTAATTCTGCGATGGTGGTTATAGGAAAAAGAGCAAAACAAATGCCAAACATTGAAAAAAAGGATATGAAGATACCACGTTTTCAGAATCATGATCCAGAACTCTGCACAATGTAAGAAAATTTTTACCCATCATCTTTTTTCTAAAAGATCAAACAATTTGGCATGTGAACTATTCCTACTAATTCTTTTATCCAAAAGCATGATAACTCTTCCGATTACCTTCCTTTTTTAATGAAATATAAGGCTCCGACTATCTCATGGAAAATAAATTACTTGGAATATATTTTCACAATCACTTGTATCGCGGAAAGTAATTAGTCAACTGAAAAAGTTTTCATCAACATCAATTTATGTTTTGACAGTTTCATGAATGATGAAAATATTTTTCATTTACTAATTTTTATAAATGATAGAAGTGATCATTTAAAAAAAATATTAACAATTCATTTTCTGTGAAACAAAATGATTGTTGCTTGTTTCTTCCATACAACAAATCATATTCCACGCCACTCTCCTCCGAATGAAGCTTTCAATTCAATCTCACACACAGAACAAAGAAGGCCAGGGTTTCAGAGAAGATTGAGAGGGACATGATTTGTAACCAGGCGCAAAGTCAGGATCTTCAGGCACGAATTTGTAAGCGACGGCGTAGCTCCCGGGAATTTTCAGAAAATCAGGAAACCGAGTTTGAATCATATCGGCTAACTGTTTAGCATGCACGGAAAAGTTTTCCTTTCCAAATGTAAAGACAAATTTGTCGTAGCTAGGAAAATATACATTGGAGTAAAACAGAGCCACCGCATGAGGATAGACTCCCACTTGCAAAGTGCCGAGAATGCAGAGAAAGTCGAGATAATTGAAATTGGTGTGGAATCATCTGACGTGATAGGAGAGAGTTGAAAGTACTTTTTACGATCAGGAGAGAAAAAGAGAGACCAGTCGAATGACATGATCTGGGAGAAACCAATCGTAGGCTCGAATTCAAGATAGACTCGGTCGTCTTCACCGTCTTTCTTTCCATCAGTTCGAACTTCCTTTTGTTTAGTAGGTTGCTCCTCTTGTGTAGCTGTTTTGAAGGGGGTGTCGAAGAATTAGAAGAAAATCTTGAATATTTCAAAGATAATCTCAGGAATTTCATTTATTTTATTTCCTTTTTATTTCTGAATCCTTGGAATTAGGAAGTAAACCGCAAGAGTTAGGAAGTAGGAAATTTATTCCTATTTTTTGCTATTTGTTAGCCGTCCTAGGCTCTATTTATATGTTATGTTCTTTGTAATAATGATAAGAAATATAAAAAAAAATAATAAATAGAAGAAACCATTTTTTTCTTCTTTAAAATCTGCAAATATCTCTAACTTCCACCACACTTTTCTATCCAGTTGACTCGGAGCAACCGGGTGTATTGAATTTTGGGAACGAAGTTAGGACAATCTAATCCAGACGAATTAAGTACCAGCTTTTCCATTAACATGAAATATCCAATCGAAAATGTTTAACATTTGGACTAATACCGAAATTTCAAAAAATGCGAGCACGCGTTCACCCACAGATCCTAGTTCTATTGCTGGAAACAATTTGTATATACCAGCAAAAAAAAAAAAAAATATGTTTCTTCAGATGAGGTGATGGGAAAATACTTTTCATAGGAAGTTAATTTGGATATCACTTTACTAATTAGAGCATTGACACGAGGAATGATCGAGAGTCGCATTCGACTGCAAATTACCAAAAATCCTTAGTTTAACAAAATGGAATAGTGTCACCTCATATGTAGTCACGTCCCTGGTGGAACTTAATAAAGCAGTCTCTACAATATCAAACGATTTATAGCGGATGAATTCGGCTATCAGCTAACAACGCCAGAGCAAGAAGCATCATCATTGATACGGCAGATACTCATGCCCTTTTGGAATCATCATGTATATTGGGCCTCGCTCAGCATTCTACTACGCTAAAGTAGCAAACTTTAATTGCTGGTGCGTCTTTTACGAAAAATGAGTAATTTGAAAAAGATTTTTTTAAAAAATAAATAAATGGAAAAAATTTTAATCGCCTACAACTTTAGTTAGGTATAGATTGGGGAAAAGTATAAAAAAATCTTAAACCTATGTCATTGATATTAATTCAATTATAAACCTTTCAATTGGATCAATTTTGTCCTAAAAACTTTTCACATTGATACAAACTTAGTCCTTCCGCTTGACGTGGACATTGGCCGGTTAATGAACGTTGACATGGAGGCTCGCCAGCCACTACAAGAGAAGAAGGCCAAGAGGAAGAAGAGGAAAAGGAAAAGGAAAAGGAAAAAAAAAAGGAAAAATTAATAAAAATTTTGAAAAAAATAAAAAATTATTTAAAAATTGCTATGTTAGCATTCGCTGGCTGATTGGTGTTCACATTAGCACCGACGGCCAAAATTATCTAGAAGAACTAAATTAGTATCAATGTAAAAATATTTATGACTAAATTAATTTAATGGTTAATACCCTAAAAAACCCCAAACTAATATACTTGTGACAAATTTACTCCAAACTATTTTTTTGACCACCAAAAACTCCAAACTAATATAACTTTAATAAATTTACCACAAACCGATACACTTGTGATAAATTTACCTTATGTTAGTTTTTGTTAAATTTTACGGTCAGAGAGGAATCGTACTTAATAATTTCACGAAAGGTGTATTAATCAATGGCGACGTGTCCTAATGCAACACACGGCGTGACGAGGAGGGAGTGCTGGGAAGAGCAAAAGGAGGAAGGAGCCCAGGAAACAACGCCAGCAATCTAGAAGCCTAGAGGTGCCAATGGCGACATCAATTTCCACTGTTTATTTAATAAGACAAAGCTCCGTCGAGGAGGACGAGGATACTAATAAGAGAAAGAAAGAGAGGGGCAAACGAGCGGTTTGTCATCAATCTCCACTGTTTATTTTTCCTTCCACGCAAGCCCCTCCACGAAAGTGGCACTTTGACCGGAGCCGGATTTACGGACCGCTGGAACGTGCGGTGCAGCACTCGCCAGCGACAAAATACGATTTGTTGAAACGTGGAAATCGTCGTGGTCGTCTTCGTCTTATTCTTCGTCCGTCCTTGGGGTACTTTCCTAGGAAATAGCTTATTTGTTTTGTTTTACCCGTTTCTATTTAGGGTTCGAGAGAGGACAAAGCTCAAACTGAGACGACAGAATTGACTATTTATGAAGACTAGATTCGTCTGATTAACTATGTTGGAAAGTGCCGTATTCATCGTGAAATCTATGTACATATTCTTCTTTTGGGAAAAAAAGAAGACCTATAAATCTCGATTGATGTTTAAAGAACTCCGATTCACATTCAAGGCTTTGCTATAAATGATTCAATATTCACGACCGCTTTATATCAATAAGTAAATAGTGACGTTGAAAGTTTTAACTCTATATGTATCAACAATATCATATATTGTTCCTCATTCATCTTTTTATCCCTCTACGTCTCTCTCCGGTTTTCTTTCGAGGAAAGTAAACTTAAATGCTTTATCTTTCTTCGACATTATCCGCTGAATATAGCCATTGGAAAAATGCAGAGCATTGTCTAAACTCAAGTATAATTGCTGATTCAATCATCGTGTCATTATACACCAGATTTTATTGTGTTAATCTACATGAAAAGAAAATGCGTGTGAGGCCACAAACTGTATAAGTAGTTAAGAGAAAATTGATTGTGTTAAGTGGTATAAGAACACTCGACCATTTATTCTTTTTCCCCCTCAAAATCAAGCATTTGGAAAAACCAACAATGGCTTATAAAAATTCTTACTGGGAATTGTATTCGTAAAAGGGAAGCACCGTATATTATCAACGACGAAAATTAATACCAAGTTACCCCCTTTCCTTTCCTACTTTGTCGGGATAAGTATTTTTCTTTAAATTTTGTCATCCTCACGTCATTGCTTCTCGGCAGCAACGTCAAGTGGTGGTTAGACACGTAGTAAAATGTGAAACGAGGAAGAGAGAGGAGCAATTTTAGTGGTTGAAAGATGGAAAAATTAACGGTGGATGATGCCGTTTTTTCGATTCTTGCAGATGGCAAGGTTGTCCGAATCCTCTGAATATCTCGCACTGCCAACAAGGAAGGCCATCAAAATAAGCACCCAAGAAAACGACCATGAATTGTAAAACATTTTTTGAAAATTATTGTTTATAACATTTGACCGGTATATCAATTTGGGATTTTACGCTTTGTTTGTCACAATTTACAATTTTTGATTTTTGTGTATTAATCCAATTTAGCGAATGGTATATTTGTTACAAATTTTCCAGTTTTGGGTTTTTTGCAGTCGAATAAATTAGTTTTTGGTAAATTTGTCATAAATGTACCAGTTTTGGGTTTTTAATGATCAGTTAGGGTGAATTTGTCACAAGTGTACCAGTTTTGAATTTTCATGATTAAAAAAATAGTTTGAGGTAAATTTGTCACAGATATACCAATTTGGAGTCTTTCAGGGTATTAAGCCTTAATTCAATTGAAAGATTTAGGAATGAATTGACACAAATGCCATAAATTTAGGATTTTTTTGGTACTTTTTCCATATAGATTGTTATCTATGATGAAAATATTTTCCGTTGACTAATTTTTATAAAAGTTATAAACAATAATTTTCAAAAAATGTTTTACAAATCACTCATTTTCTGCTTCTGTAATGTCCCACCGCACCATGCCCCCAACACCTTAGACGGATACAAAGTGTCTAGAAAAAATAATATATATATATAGCGATAATAAGAACTGCAACGTCTAGCATTATACGTATATCAACAATGAAAGGAACGAAGTCGTCGTCGACGGTCTTGAACCGAATTTACCAGATGGGTCATGAGGGTTGCAATCATTATTGTCCTTGCGAGGCTTTTGCGCGTGGAGAATGCGAAAGCGGCCGCCGAAATTTTGTGATGCCTGCGAGAGAGTCGACTTACCCTTCTGCGAGTCGCCGCTGACAGTCATGTAGGCTCGATCGGCATCCAGCCGCTACGCCGATTGACGGCCGCTGGCCAACATGAAAACAGAAGCATAAGAGACACTTTTGTAGGTTTTAGCTATAACAGTGAGTGAGAGAAAAATAGCCTCCTTAAAATACGAAATTCCTAGACAAAAAAAAAAAAAGAAATTCACATAAGTAACAATATCTATAAAAAAAAATCCTAATCTAAATAAAAGTAATCTTGAAAATATTATTAAAATTAAAATTTCAGATCAAGATTCTAATAACAAGAGCTAATCTTGAAATCTTGGTATCAAGCTCTCTTCTCTTTGAGAATGATGATAGCTTATGACTAGCCTGTGGTTGCCGCTAATGATCTTTTTCTAGATCGCAATATGACAGGGCTGCCGCTATGATCACGGCCGATGATCTCCTACGAGCTAAATGTTTTTTTTTTTTTTTGAAACGAAGGCAAAAAACCATGAAAGAAAGCAACGGCAGCCCACTGGCGGTTCTAAAACGGTAGCACGCCGGTTCTACCTCGTCAGCTCTACACCAGCGGCCCACCGGATGCCGCCTAGCCCTCGGCAGTTTCCCTCACTCTCCTCCTTCATTCCCTAGTGTCAACCATCATCTCCGGCGGCTGATTGATCGGTAAAACCAATCTGCTTTGACTCGTTTCAAAGAACTGGTGATCAAGTCGGTTTTCAAGTCTACCGGCTCGATCATCGGTCCGGTGGTTGAGATCGGCGAACCAGACTCGCGGATCTATCCTCGAGTTTGTTCCCGACCTTGTTGTGGTCAAGAACCGGTAGACCAACCACTGAAATACCTCCGATGGTCCGATCCCTTCGAGAATCCCTAAAACTAGCCCAGGTGGGATCGGTTCTGTTCCAGTCCAAGCCGGCGGCCGCCGGAGCTCTTTGGCACCCCCAACTATCGACAATCGCCTATTCCAAAAGCCTCAGACCTAGCTGTGGTCCAACATTGGCCTTAGAACTAGCTTTAGTTTCTAGAAGATGCAAATCAAGGATCTGTTGCAGTAGAAAAATTTGCATTAGCATCTCTCGGAGGGCAAAACAAGTTTGATTAAGCAAGAAGATTGAGAATTGTTAGTTAGGTGAGCTTTGGATGTGATTCATCTCATGTCGGTGTAGAACATTGCCTTCAACATCACCAATGAGAAGACAACAACGGAATTGATGATGGCTTTGTCAAACATGTACAAGAAGCCATTTGCATCGATGAAGCTATATTTGATACATCGCCTTTTCAATTTGAAGATGGACAAAGGTACTTCTATGACAATTCACATCGACGAATTCAATGTGATCATGTCTTAATTGAGTACAATGGATATTAAATTTGCTAACGAGGTAAAAATTTTAATTTTATATTCTCTACTTAAAAGTTAGAGTGCAATTGTGACTACAATGAGCAGTTCATTTGATAAAAGAAGTGAAGTTTAAAAAAATCTGAGATTTGATTCTTAGTGAGTACTTTTGTAAAAGAGAATTGGGTAAATCTTTGGGCAATACCTTGAATATTGAATGCTAAGGGAGAAGCAATCAATAAGGTTGGAACTAGTACTGTAGTAGGTTGAAATCCAAAGAGAGAAGCAAATCAAGATTTTGTAGTGAAATAATTTGCTGGAATTGTGTAGAGAAAGGTCAAATGAGACAAGATTGTAGAACCCCAAATTAGAAAATTTAGTATCGGAATCTAAATCATGATGAGGTCAAAAATTTGAATGCAACCCTTGAAAAGATACTTGACAATGATGCCTTAATTTTGAGCGTATTTTTGCTTGAATCCTCCTATTCCTTGGCGTGTCAGCCACATTGCTGAACGTAATAGCCTTGTCCTTCACAGCTTTGACGAAATGCTTTTGCGGGGCAGGCACATACAGAACTTGGCTCTGAAGAGGATGTTGTTCATCGTCTTCCAAATTAAATGAAAAAGGGCTTCAAAGGCAAAGCGGGCAATACAATGTGTGAATTCATTGCCGGGGAGTAAATTGATGGCCCATTGTAAATTTTCCATCTACGACCTATTTTGCCAAGAGAGGTTGCATCGTGCAGCCCAAAACATAGCAAGACCAGCAGTAACATGGTAGCCAAAAAATAGATGATCAATATCTGGCCATAAATTACAAAAAGCACAAGCACCACCAGCAATTCTACCATAGGAAAGTAAGAGAACCTGAGTAGATAACCGGTTTCTGGTGATGAGCCAGAGATGGAACCGGTACCTAGGGGAGATAGTTTTGTTCCATACAAAGGAGGACCACGGGACCGAGCTTTTCTTTGGACGAATGGCTTCCCAAGCGGAAGCAACTGAGAAGGACCCTGAGGAGTGCTCCAGCCAACAAAATCGATCTGGGTGCTGCGTGAGTATGGGGAGAGGATGCATCCAAGAATCCAGGATGGCCTTGGTGGCTTGGCCTTGCAAGGAAAAAAGATCCGCAACCGTAGCCTGCCTGGATAAAGTCGAACGATAAATGTCAGCATCCGTGAAGAAACTGTTCAGGGATCCTCAAGGGTGCCAAGGATCAAACCAAAGGGACACCGAGCAACCATCGCCCACCCGCCAATTAAAAAACTTATGGAATTCCCTTCTAAGATCAAGAATTTTCTTCCAAGCCCAAGAACAAAAGGTTGGCTTTTTAACAACTCGAAAATTCCTCTTTTTCAAGTCAATATCATGTATCCACTTGCACCAAAGGGATTCTTTGTCCGTAAAAAGAATGCATATGTGTTTTAGCATTGCAACTATGTTGCAGTCCCGAAGTTTGCAGATACCAAGTCCTCCTTCTTTTTTGGGTAAGCAGACATCGTCCCATGCCACTTTTGCACCCCCACTCCCAAGATCAAGGCCCTTCCAGAGGAATTGACGAAAAATTTGTTTGATGTGATCTAGTATAGCTCTAGGAAGCATAAAAATACCAGACCAATACACTTGAATAGAGTGAAGGACCGACCTGATAAGTTGAAGGTGACTCGCGAACGATAGAAAGCGTTATATCCAAGATTGAACTCTCGTTGTTATAAGGTTAACAAGAGCATTGCAATCCGCCTTGCCAAGCCGCGATTAAATAACGGGGACTCCGAGATAGCGGATCGGCAATGAACCGTCCTGGAAACCGAGATCCTGAATAATTTGGGCTCGAGCAGTATGCGTACCTCCCGCCAGGAAGACTTCACTTTTGTTCATGTTGGGTCTCAACCCATTTCAAGAGGAGAACATTTGAAGGCCATCTTTAAGAAGTGATACGAAGGCCAAATTCCCTTCGCTAAATAAGAAGACGTCATCCACGAAAAAAAGGTGGGATAGGCCAGTAGATTGCATATCCAAAAATACTTAAATCTCGGTCGTTTAGATTGAAGAAATAAAATCCCCGAGAATACCTCCATAACTAAAGCAAAAAGGTATGGAGATAAAGGGTCGCCTTGGCATAGACCACGACCACTGGGAAAGAATCCATGCAGCTCTCCACTAATGGAAATACAAAACTTCGGTGTATAGACACAAGTCATAATAAGCAGGACCAATTGGTTGGGAAATCCAAACGCAAGAAGAGTTAATTCCAAGAAGTCCCAATCAATAGCGTCATAGGCTTTTTGAAAATCAACCTTGATGGCACACTTTGTGTGCCATCATGAATTTCAGGTTCTGTTTTCAATTGAATGAGTCGGGCTTTTCATCGACGCGCCTATAGTTCTTTTTTCTGAGTTGGCCACTCACGAGATAACTAGCCTATCAGGTGAAGCCGTTAAAGAATATAAAAGCAATAGACTTGAGGATTCAACCAGGAATCGACTGCTCGATCGTGTTAATCTGCAAGGGTCATTACGACATAGTTAAAAATCGATTAGAGACCAAAGATAGGTTGATTTGACAGAGCCATGTGATTAAGTGTGGGTGATTCCACTTAATTGCAAAATTCTTGTCGATCGGCACTAGACCGATTTTTCTGTCATTTTGGTACCCTATGTCCATATTTAAAACCTCTAGATTTTTACAACAACCGAGAGTCGCCGATGATACGAAGATGTAGAACATGGATCGAAAATAATTGACCACGGGTCAAATGCGTTAAAAATTCCTAAAAGCTACCCGGTAGGTTTGGTCACACTAAAATCGCGTCCGATTGAAATTAACCACGAAATTGAATTCGGTTTCGGGAATCGAACGTTCGGGCGTGTCACGATTTATTTTTAAGACGTCGTCTCATCCTTCAAGAAATTTTCAGCGAGCCCGGGATTTTTCGGAAAAAAATTGAATTTCGGACATTTCGGAAAAAAAGAAAGAAATTCGGATGGGTTAGGGAAATGGCTGTTTTGTTGTCCAAATTGATTTTTTGTGAAGTTATTATGCAAGAAAGTAATGTGGGGGACCAAAGGGGATGAGTATGTAGACTCTAGGGCCAACCATTGATGGTATAAGATATTTTCTTTGACTTTTGGAAACCTTGTTCCCTCCCCTCTTGCGTCACCTACTTCGGTCGAGCACCCCCACTGCTCATTTCTCTCATTTTCACTCCCTCGCACACTTCAAGCTTTTCTTTTAATCTCCATTCGCCACTGACATTCTCTACAATTTCACTAGTGTTGTTCCCCATCTTTTTCTTCTATTTGTTGCGGCATCATCATCATCTATAGCCGCTCCATCCCTATCATCCCCATCCCACCAACTCGCCACCTTGCTTCCCTCAATTCAGTCCACGGCACACCTCCTCACCGCTCGAAGCTGCTCCTTCAGCTGGTTTGTTGATCACCAGCATCGATGCCACCTGCCAACCCCAACTCCAGCACCTCAAACTGTCGGCCCACAACCCACCGAATCCACGCCGCTCGACCTCTCGCCCATTTCACCGTTTCAACCCACTCCCATTCTAGCCTAATAGACCGCCATTTTCAGCTCACGTCATCCCAATGCTAGCATCTCTTCGTGGCCTCACTTCCCAGCGTCTTCGTCTCCATTTCACGCCTCCGGTCCAGCCCGCAATTCAGCCTCAAAGCTTGCAAAAGTCAGCCCGCTCGAAGCCAACCAGTAACCCTCTGCAGAATAGGGCCAAAACTCAGCCTTAGCTGAGCCGTGTTAGCCCGTTTTAGGCCCGTCCGAACTTCCGTTGATGTCGCCGCAGGCTTGAGAGTCGCTCACCTCTGCGTCGTCGACGTCGTGGACTCACCGACTCACTAAACCGGTGAGTTTACTTGCTAAACTCTGCTTAGGGAGTTAATGATGCTTAAGGGGTGATTAGTTTAGGCTAATTAGGGATTATGTGGTTAGTTAGTGTAGATTAATGATTTAATTATTCAATTGTGCATGTTAGGTAGTTAGAATAGATTAATTAGGGGCTAAAGAAGTCTTGCTATTTATCTAGATAGGTTCAGAAATTTTCTAGGCATGTTTAGGTGGCTAGATTAGTGTTTCCGGTCTAAATTGGTATTTTTGGTATTTAGTTTGAATTATTTAATTATTTTTTGTATTTATTCAATTATTTATTATTTTTCGGAAATTACACCGAGATAGCGGGTGACCAGAATTTCGTGTTGATCACAATGGTGTGCTTTGTTTATGCAATTGAGTGCTAATTTGTGCAAATTGAGTGGTGATTGGAATTTTGGTTATTTATTCCAAAATTGTGAAATTTCAATATTAAATTAGAAAATCTCGGGCGTTGGTTTTTAACGCCAAAAATGATTTTAAATACTATATTAAATAGTGAGATTTTTAAAAAGGAAGATATCACATTTTTGGCTTAAACTTATCATGTCCCCACACACGATTATTTTTATTGGGTGTTTTTAATAAGAAGAAAATATGCCAAGTTCATTATTTTAATTGAGAAATTTGAGTGCAAAGCACAAAATCCTTGGCCGGGACTGATTGATCGTGTGATGACTAAGTGAACCCGTCCTCGATGTGCGTCGGTATATCGTGCTTGTGCGAGCAATAATCCCTGGCTATGCCAGAAAACCGATGTGCGTCGGTATATCATGCTTGTGCGAGCAATAATCCCTGGCTATGTCAGAAAACCGATGTGCGTCGGTATATCATGCTTGTGTGAGCAATAATCCCTAGCTACGCCAGAAGGCCGATGTGCGTCGATATATCATGCTTGTGCGAGCAATAATCGAATTGGAACGTGTGATTGATTGTAATTGACGCGCCGGATTATGGGACAAAATTGTGGGGCACGGTATGGGACATGTGGCACCCCTCGATGGCCCCCAATCCGTTAGGGTCGCCACAGTCCGCTTGCCACTCTTCCCATTATCTAATGACCCTTTTTTTTTTTTTGATTAAAATGAAACCACAGTTCATAGGGGTTGATCAATGGAATTCCTTACCATTTTTTTTTTGTAAAGGTCCCAGCGCAGTTCATCAGCGGAAGCATAAACAAGTCTTACCATCTCTCCCTCCAAGAACAATAATGTAATGCACACCAACTACACACCAGAAGAAAAGATAAAGCCGATTCACTATTATTTATATTTTCACGATGGATATTTCGGTCAGTACAACAAAAGGCCAAGATTTTTAACTATACTTGGCTATCACTCAAAAGAGGACTCGACCCTACATCCAACATGTATAACCCTCCATCAACAAGCGTCGGCTATCTCCAAAAAGTGTCAGCTACCATCAGCTATACGAGCCATCACACCCAACCCGGTGCATCGGGAGGCAACGGCGGCGGCATCCCTAACATCACTCCATCACGCCGGACATGGACAGACAAAAACTCCTAGATAACCGGGCCATCAGCTCGACCCACATCGTACGTCACCAAGACACGGACTCGAACAAACACTAAATCAGGGGCACCGACATAGATGTGCTCCGTACACTCCACATCAACATCAGTAGGTATGCCATAGTAAGTACCGCATGCAACGTAGCAAAGGCATCTTTCTAATCTGAAATGTTAATCCCCAAAAGGGGTGAGTACAACCACTCAGTAGCAAAGATCCACCAAACTACACAATGCGTCAAGCAGAACAATCAAGAATAAAACACATATCTTTCATGCGTTCAAGCATACCTTATCTTACAGCCATGCATATCGTCAAGCAGCTATGCATATATCGTTATACAACGTACATATATCACCATGCCATCATCATTGAACAGCCATGCATATATCCTTATACAACGTACATATATCACCATGCCATCATATACAACGTACATATATCACCATGCCATCATCATTGAACAGCCATGCATATATCATTATACAACGTACATCTATCACCATGCCATCATCATTGAACAGCCATGCATATATCACCATGCCATAGGTGCATATACCACAATGCACTTATCATCAAACAGTCATGCATATATCACCATGCCATAGGTGCATATACCACAATGCACTTATCATCAAACAGTCATGCATATATCACCATGCCATATGTGCACATCCATGCGCATGATTTCAATTCTCGATCTTTATATTTCAAATAGATCACATCATTTCCTTCCCAGGGACCAATGTTTGCATCCCACAATTCATTGCTCGCATCCCACCTGGCATCGCGAGGAACCTCCGGCACACACCTCCGGGCATCCGGCACACACACTCCGGGTATCTTGTACCCCAACTAGCATCACGAGGTATCCCCCGGCACACACCTCCGAGGCTTCCGGCACACACCTCCGGGCATCCCGACACTCCCGGGGCATGCGGCACACACACTCCGGGCATCCCGACACTACCGGGGCATCGTCGGCTCACACCTCCGACGGTCTTGTTATTTTCTCAATTTTATATTTACACATGTATCTCAATTTCAACATGGCATTTGATGCAATAATATCAAGGGTCTCAACCAACTTTTCATGCCATATAACATGCCATATGTCATCACATATGTGGCAAAATCAACCACTCAAAGTATTACATCAAATGGATAAATTCATTTATTTTCCAAAACACATCGATTTTGCGGATAAATCAGAATGCATTCCTCTATTTAAAATTCCAGGAAAATTAGTAAACAGTATTAATAAATTCTGAAAACTTGACACATTATAAACGAAACCTAAAGGCAGATATCTCATGAATAACTCCATACCAAAAGAACTTCACACAAAAACAACACGGTCCATGAATCACAGTTTTTCAAAACTTCAATATCTCAGCTTGCACAGTTTCGGAAGTAATTCAAATCAAATACACAAATGAACTTCAAAAATTCTCAAATTTTGACATGTTATAGACAACACCAGAAAGTGAATATCTCATGAAAAACACTATACCAAAAGGTCATCACACAAATTAATATGAACCAAGCATTACAGCTTTCAAATTCTCGGCATCACAGTTTGCACAGTTTCAGAAATATTTTCGATTAAATATCCAAATGGACTCCAAAAATTCTGAACATTTACCAAGTTATAGTTAACACCGAGAGGCAAATATCTCAAGAAGAAATCTTCTATATTAATAGATATAGACGCTTAATTTCCCCCTGTTCGCGGTGTCGTCTTTTCCCCAGATTATCATCTTTCAAAAGAAACTCGTTTCACCGACCTACATATGTTCGTTTCTTCTAAAATTTCAATATTTTATTCTCAGAATATTACCTACAACTTTCATTAAGGAAACACGACCGAATGTGCATTAAAATGATTGGGTCGGTAACGCGTCCTGGGACCTTGCAATTTCATCGACCACCAAGGGATGTACGCGCGTTTGAGGTTCAGTGCGTGACACTTTGGCAGGTAAGGATCAATGTGGAAGCCACCAAAAAGCTCTTGCGCCAACAAGACATTATCATTGATTCGCCGACCTTTGACAAAGGCATTCTGATGAGTACTGATGATGTCCGAGAGGACAACCGCAACTTTATTTGCTATAAGCTTGGCGATACACTTGTAAATTGTATTACAACAAGCAATGGGTCTATAGTCTGAGACTGAAGACGCATTAGGAATCTTGGGCACAAGGGCTATGATTGTGTTATTTATCTCACGCAAAAGCTTTCCGGAGACAAAAAAGTCCTTGATCGCTTCTATAGCCAAAGGTCCTACTACATCCCAGTTGTGTTTAAAGAATTCAACGTTGAAACCATTTGACCAGGAGCCTTGCCACTAGCTCGAGAGAAAAGAGTATTACGAATTTCCATATCAGACACAGGACGAGAGAGGGATCGTACCTGTTCCTCATTTAGGGAATGTTGTAATACCCCCCAAATCTCTTGCAATGTTGGCCGAGACGTAAGATCTTGAGGAGCCAAGAGGTCTTGAAAATGGGTAACAAATAACTGCCGAACCATATCATGATCTGCCATTAGGTTTCCAGAATTGTCCAACACCAAGATAATTCTATTCCTCAATTGTCTTCTGTTTACCGAGTGGTAGAAGAACTTGGTATTTTGATCCCCTTCCTTGAACTCGAATGCTTTGTTTTTTGTTTTTTTTTTTTTTTGGTAAGAAGTAAGAGAATATATTGAGCTTTAACCAACTATATAAGAAGAGGTCACGGCACTGAAAAGCTTACACTCAAAATGAACAAAGGTCGTAGCGAGTGGAAGGGTGCCGAGACAGAAAAGAGGAGCCAAACAATGGCAAAAACAGACATCCACAACAGGCAGTAAGAGGACAAGGAAAGCCAAAACAGCGGCCAACCAGCAACCAACTAACCAACGAACCAAAGAAAGACAAAAGGACATGGACGGCAACCAAAAACCAACTAGCCTACAATGCCCACGCAGCCTCCAAAAACTTAACTCCCAGCCTACCGAGGGAGCGGCATAGAACCGAAGGAGCTAAGAAGACTCGGAGGATCCAACCTACCCCAAGGAGGGTCGAGCCAAAACCAACAAACTAACCACAAGCCGCCAGATGAGTGCCGGTGCATCCAGAATAGCAAGGGCAGCTTCAAGAAGGTGGATCAGCTTCACCAGAAGAGAAAATAATCAGGTCAAGACCCCAAGCACGCTAAAATCTCCTATTCCTTGCGTTATCCTCAACATTCTTGAAAGTCACAGCCTTGTCTCTAACAACTTTAAAGAGGTGGTTCTTAATGGTCAGGATCGCAAGAGTTTCCTCTCTAAACAGAATACCATTCCTGCACTTCCAAATGATGTGGCATAGAGCCCCAAGAGAGAAGCGGGAAATGCATTTATAGAAATCTTTAGCCGAGAGTAGAGTCATAGCCAATGGAGATTATCTGCCCATGATCTATTGCGCCAAGGGAAATTGCATCTCGGCTACCCAAAAGAAAGCAAGGCCGGGCGTGACACGACAACCAAAGAACACGTGATCAATGGAATCCGGAGTGGCATTGCAAAAGGCACAAGAGCCGCTATCAATTCGACCTTACGAAAGTAGTAGGGCTTGGGTGGGAAGTTTGTGCTTGGTAATCAGCCAAAGAATGAATTGGTACCGACGTGAGATGGAGAAATTCCATATGAATGCATGCCACGGAACATGGTCCTTCTTCTGCCTAATGGCCTCCCAAGCTGAGGCAACTGTAAATAGCCCGAAGGAGCTCTCGTTCTAGCAGAAAAGGTTTGAGACCTGAGGGAGGTTGGGAAGAGGGATTTGCCACAACTCCAAAATAGCCTTTAACTCCTGGCCAGAGGGGGAAAAATGATCAGCCACGGTTGCTTGTCTGGCCAACCCGGATTTGTAGATAAAAAAGTCCGAAAAAAGGAAGGTTTAAAGGCCCCCTTGGGTGCCAATGATCAAACCAAAGAGAAGCCGATAGACCGTCCCTTATACTCTAAAGGAAGGAGTTCCGACAATCCCTTCTTAGTTGAAGGATCTTCTTCCAAGCCCAAAAACAAAGTAGGTTGGCTTATTGGACACCCAAAAGTTTTTCCTTTTTAAAAAGGTTAAGTGGATCCACCTACACCATAAGGACTCCTTGTTAGAGAACAAGATTAAGATATGCTTGATCATGGCCGTCTTATTACAATCCTGCAACCTCCGAATGCCAAGGCCTCCTTCCACTTTTGGAAGGCAAATGTCATCTCAGGAAACTTTCGCCCTCCTTTACCCAGGTGCAGGCCTTTCCAAAGAAACTGTCACAGGATTCGTTCAATTTGATACAAGACATCAATGGGTAAAATAAACACACTGGCCCAAAAAGCTTGAATTGCATGGAGGACCGATCTAATCAGTTGCAAGCGACCGGCAAAAGACAAGAAGCGGTGAGTCCAGGACTGTACCCTTGCCATAATATGGTCGATGAGAGCACGACAGTCCACCTTGCTAAGCCTCGAAGTAATGATTGGAACCCCCAAATAGCGAACCAGGAGGTTGCCTTCATTAAAACCAAGAGTTTGCAAAATTTCATTCCTTGAAGACGCTATACCCCACGCCAAGAAAACCTCACTTTTGCGAGGGTTTGGGAAAAGACCACTCCACGAAGAAAAGATGTCAAGGCCTTCCTTAAGGATGCGTACCGAGGGTAGGTCAGCTTCATAGAAAAGGAAGACGTCATCCGCAAAAAATAGATGTGATGAGCTTGTTGCTTTGCACCTCCAATAAAAATTGAAGTTCGGCCTCAAAGAGCGAGAATAGAGAATTCCGGAGAAGACCTCCATCACCAAGGTAAACAGGTAGGGGGAGATAGGGTCACCTTGCCTAAGCAAAGAAATCATGTAATTCTCCATTTAAAGCAATTGAGAATTTTTGGGTGCGAACACATACCATGATGAGGCGGATCAAGTGCTCAGGAAAGCCAAAGCCACGAAGAACAAGCTCGAGAAAATCCCAATCTACTGTGTTATAAGCTTTTTGGAAATCCACTTTGATTGCACACTTAGTAGAATAAGGCTCAAGGTGAAAGCCAGTAAAAAGTTCTTGGGCCAAAAGGATGTGATCTCTGATCCGTCGGCCCTTTACAAACACAGTTTGAGACGGGCTTATCACATCTTGAAGAACTGCAGCAACCCTATTGGCCAAAACTTTGGTGATGCACTTGTAGATAGTATTACAACGGCTATAGGCCTGTAGTCAGCTACCGTAGTGGCATTAGGGACCTTTGGTACCAAGACCAAAATGGTATTATTAATCTCCCATAAGAGTCTACCAGAGTTGAAGAAGTCCTTCACTGCTTCCGTGACCACCTGCCCCACAATCTCCTAGTTGTGCTTAAAGAACTCGACACTAAATCCATCAGTACCTAGAGCCTTACCCCGAGCTCAGGAAAACAGGGTATCTCGAATCTCTACATCAGTGATAGGGCGAGAGAGAGAACTCACCTGCTCCTCTTTAAGGGGATGCCGAATAGCCTCCTGAATATCGCGAACAAAGGGTCTACCCCGCATGTCCCGCGGCGCCAAGAGGTCTTGGAAATAAGTGACGAAGGTCTCGCTACACCAACCCCGGATATGAGACAAGGCCGCCCGAACTATCAATGACTAAGATTATCCTATTCCTCATCTGTCTGTTATTAACATAATGATGAAAGAATTTGGTGTTTCGGTCTCCTTCAGAAAGCCATCTGATCCTGGACTTTTGCCTATAGAAGGACTCTTCCTGCCAGCGAAGGTCCGTGAAGATTCTCCATTGCGAGTTCTCCATCTCTGCGAGAGCAGCATTGGTTGGGTCTTGCTGGAGGCCAACCTAGGTAGCCCAAAGCATACTCCTCGCCTCTGCTGCTCTGGAAGAGATATTGGAGAAAGACTCCTTATTAAGCTGCTTAAGGCAGGCTTTAAGAGACTTAAGTTTGCACACTAGTCTATACATAGGAACACCCTCTCCCGGTTCATCCCATACTTGTGAACAATTGTGTTAAAATCTGGGTGCTCCATCCAATAATCGAAGAACTTGAAAGGTTTCCTCCAGACCACAATGTTCAAAATCTTAACTGATATAGGGGCGTGATTCGAAATATCCGGGGCAAGGAAGGTAGCTTCCGAATAAGAGAAAACTTGACTCAACTTGGAATTTACAAGAACTCTGTCAATCTTCCTTTGCTTTCGACTAGAACCAGAAAAAGTTGACCAGGTGAATCTAAAACCAACATACCTCAGATCATCAAGCTTAGCCTGGGCTAAGCACTGACCAAACTCATTAAAGTAAGGAATCCAAATGTCTGTGCCCCCCAGTTTATCAAACGGGTCTTTAATGGCGTTAAAGTCACCCGCCACTAGCCACGGCGAGTCCTGCGGAGCTGCACTCTTGAGAATAAGGTCCTCCCACAATAGTCTTCGGGAACAGAAGGTGTGCTCAGCATAGATCACTGAGATACAATAGGCCGCACCGATGTCGGCATCTTGAGATTCCCATGGATCACCTAAGCGAGATTCAAAACTAACAACGAATAGGCCGCACCAATCCGATCCTCCTCCGGGTGAGCAATTGAGGACAATTCCTCAATAAACTCTTAGAAATAAACCTCGGCTTGTCTCTAGAAGACCAACCAAGCACGGACCGTTTGAGGACACTAGGAATAAACCTCGGCTTGCCTAATAGGGTCAACAAGACCCCTGATGTTCCAAAAACCTATGTACATATATAATTTATTCTTATATTGGAAAATGAGGGAGGTTCGGCTTACCTCCGCTTGGGAGGCTTCCGTTGACCGGCTAGAGCGAGCGAGGTCGTAAAGGGAGGCGGATCTGGAGCAAGGGTCCGCGGCTTATCTTGCATGATATCCACCATTCTACTAGCGGGAGGAGCCTTCGGGGACGAACAAGGAGAGAGCGGGTCCTCATCGAGCGGTTGGAAAAGCTTGGAGCCGAGACATCCGATTCCACGCCCGAATCGAGCGGAACCGGAGTTGAGGCTTCGCATGAGTTGGACTTATCCACCACAGGGCTAGAAATGGAGACCACCGACTTTGAAAGAAGACTAGGTCCCCTCATAGGCTTGCGAGAATAAGTGGAAGGCAAACCCTTCTCGAAGGCGGAATCCTTAAGCTTCAGGATTTGCCCCTCTTCGTTGGAGCTACCCGAGTGGAAAGAGGGTCCTTCCTTCGGCGAAAGGGGCTTTTTCTTCTTCCCCTTGACCTGTTTCCAAGCTTGCTTGGGCTCTTCATGGGCTTCCACCACCGCCGGAGCGAGGTCGGGGATCCGGATAGGGACCGAGGCAACGATAATGGCTTGGACTTGCTGCGAGGCTCTATCGGGGCTGATGGTGGCGGGACATCCGCACACTTGTGGTTGAAGGTACCACAACTAGGGCATTCAGCCGGCCTCCATTCGTACTCAATAGAAACCGAGCCTAACACCCCATTCAAAATCACATCAACCGACGTGCATCTTGGTTGCTTTGCATAGATCTCAACGCACACCTTAGCAAAGGAAATCATTTTCATTTGTTCTATGCGTTGATTCACATAGAGGGGTTTCCCCATAGCACTTGCAATGGCACTTATCCTTGGCGCCAACCAGAGATCAAAGGAAAGGTTCTTCAATCTAATCCACACCGGAACCGAGGCTTGATTGTCTTTCTTTAACTCCAAGAGTGGCTACCATTGTCGTAAGATGAGAGGAACTCTTGCAACTGTTAGGGGCCCATCTTCAAGGATCTTTCTAGGGAACACAAGGTCCAGGATATGAAAGAAGAAGAAATCTTGATCATTCGCCATCACTTCAACGAGTTTCGGGCCCCAAGCATGTGTCAAAGCTTGCTCCGTGAGCTTGAACGGGAGTTTCTTCCCTACATAATACCCAACGAGGCACTCGTGCCACTTGGGATCAGTAGCCTCCAACACATCCATAGAGAGGTTAACAACTGGCTTGTTGTCCACGAAGGAGGGGGGGGGGGACATAGGATAGGTCATATCCTTTTGTAGCAAGATGCGCAACATTAGCCCAAGAGTGGGCAAGCGGAGGCTTCGAGTTTCCTGGAAGCTAGTCGGGAGCCTACGGTCTTTTAGAGGATGACTACGCGGGGCTCTGACCACGAGAACGACCCGTGCGAGCTGGAAGCTTAGGAGGCACTTGTTGGTTTTCCATCAACGTAGCAGGGGCCGCTTCGGAAGAGTCGGCCTGACCCGGGAGCCCAGAGGACTGATAAGGGAGTTTAGGGGATTAGGGCTACGCCCCTTGAAACTACTAGCTCCTTGCTGGGCCTCACTTAAAGGGCCACCCACATCAACAGAGGAGGAAGCCATAAATGCAAAATAATCACTCCATAGCTAAAGTCACTGAGCAGCTAAAACGCATAGCTCGAGCAAGAACCTGGGCGGGATGAATAGTGCTGCGATCGCAACCCAGGATGGAGCAAAGGAGTTGTAGGCCGAATCAGAGGAAATGGCTCAGTGAGGATGAGGAGGGAGGTTAGGCGAACCTGTCCTCCAAAGCTTGGCCCAAATAAATGGCCCTACCTCCGAAGTCGAGTAGAAACACTAGTCGGGAAAGAATAGGAACAGTACTACGCCCTAGGGCGAACCAGAACTGGACTTGTAAGTCGAATCAAAGGAAATGGCTCGGTGAGGAGAAGGAGGGAGGTCAAACGACCCTACCCTCCACAGCTCGCCCCAAACGAACCGCTAAAACCTTCAGGACAAGCAAAACACCAGGCGAGGTGAACAAGACCTCGATCGCGCCCTTGGGAGTGTCTAGTGAACAGTATATTGAGAGGGAACAAATGGCCTGAAATCTCGAATGCTTTGTTGTACTCTATTTCGTGCACAAAAATTATGCACAATTTTGTTATTGGATAGTTTGGTAAGGTTTAACTTGCTAATAATAAAGCTTTAGATATTGTAAGGAAGGATGATGTTCACAAAGACATTGACATTGGATATCAATGAAAGTTGCAAAATGTTAGATTTCTTCCTATCCTTAAGAGAAATCTAATCCCTACAAATCAAGTAGACCACCTAATACGTAACTTATTTTGGAGACTGCTATCAAAAAATGAAAAAATGTGCCCTAGTAGCACGGGGAACAAAGTTAGGAACATTGCACATGAGTGAAAGCAGTAGAAAAACATTTAATGAGTTGGAAACTACTTCCAAATTGTGGCACCACAAGCTTGGATACATGAGCGAAAAGGGAATGAAGCTAGGAATTAAGCTATTAGAATCAAAGGGAAAACTGCTTAATCCGAAGTCCATAAAAATTGGTCTATATGAGATTTGCATTCTAGGGAAGCAAAAATGTGTCAGTTTACCACAGATTAGAAAAGAACAAGGAAAAAAAGAATTGAGTTGGTACTCATAAATGTGTAGGGGCGCCCCTATGCATTTCCTAAAGGTTTGTGTTACTGCATCGCATTCACTGATGACTCCATTAGAAGAGTATGAGTTTATTTTTTGAATAATTTTGATGTATGTAGCACTTTTAAAAAATGTAAAGCTGAAGTGGGAGAATGAGTCTGGCTTAAAGATTAAGTATCTAAGGTTGGACGATGGTGGTGGTTATAATAGGTAGGAGTTCAAGCAGTTTTGTGTAAAGAATTGAATTAGGATGAAAAGAAAAGTTCTCAGCACCATCAAAACGGAATTGCTGAGAGGATAAATCATACTTTAAATGACCGTGCAAGAAGATGCATATAGGATTACCTAAGAAGTTTTGGGAAGATACAATTAACAGAGCAACATATCTAATGAACAAATGACCTTCAGTTTCCCTTGATTTTAAGTTACCATAACAAGAATGGATTGGAAAGAAGATAAATATCCCCCATTGAGAGTTTTTTGTTGTATTTTGTACATCCGCATAGATTCTAAAAATAGGGACAAGCTTGATGCAAATACTAAGAAATTTTTTCTCTTTGGATTTGATTTTGATTATTTTGGCTATCGACTTTGGATGATCAAAATAGAAAAGTAATAAGAACAAATGATGCTACATTGAAAGTATGTTATATAAGGATAAGCCTATTGCAGAATTTAGTGTGAGGAAACAAATGGAGGAAACTACATAGATTTAATTGGAAGGGGCTTTTAAGATTGTTTTGGTTAGGAATCCTGAAACTACTGATGTAGATTATAATAAATAAATAAAAAAACAAGAATCACATACACCTGAATCCACTTTAAGACTTTAAGTAGATCAAGTAGAGCATTTAAATGTATATAGAGGTATTCTCTAGCATTACATTATTTGCTTAGTGGTGGTGAACCAAAATATTTTGCAGAAGCAATGCAAGTTAAACATTCTATTAAATGGAATTGGCAATTTGAAATGAGTTGGATAAACTGGATAAGAATAGAATATAGGTGTTAACTCACTTACCAGATAGGAAGAAGATATTGTTGAATAAATGGAAGTACTAGGTCTAAGAAGAACTTGATGATAGCAAGAGGCAAGAAAGATAGTAGCAGAAGGTTTTTAGCAAAAGAAATGAACTAACTTTATGCAATTTTTCTCTCAAGTTGTGAAATTGACTATTATTAGGCTAGTGTTAAGTATTATTGCTCCTGAGAACTTATATCTAGAGTAGTTAAATGGAAAGACGACATTCTTCAATGATGACTTGGAGGAGGACATATACATCATATAACCAAAAGGTTTTCAAGTTCCCAATGAAGAAAATTATGTTTGCAAATTAAAGAAAAGTCGAGATGATTTAAAACAGACTCCTAGATATTGGTATAAACTTTTTTAAAACGTATGTGTAATAACAAGTTTACTAGATGTAAATCAGATCAATGTTGTTACTTTAAAAGAATCGATGACTACTATATTATTTTGCTATTGTATGTGAATGATATGCTCATTGCAAGATCCAACATTATGCAAATCAAGATATTAAAGCATTAACTTTCCAAGGAGTTTAAAATCAAGGACTTAGGAGCAACAAATCAAATTCTTGGTTAAGGATCATGCAAGAAAGATATGCAGAATTTCTAAAGTTGTCTCAAGAAAAGTATAGAGAATGTCAGGCAAATTCGGAGTTCTGAATGCAAAGCCTAGAAGTAATCATTTAATTAGTCTCTTCAAGCTCTTGAAAAAAGCAGTCATCAAAGATAGTTGAGGAGAAGGATTATATGGCTAAGGTGCCTTATGGTCAGCTATTGGCAAGTTGATATATGTTGTATACCAAACTAGCTATAGCTCACACGATGGTTTATGGTGAAGTGGCTATTAAGATAACTGAGAGGCACTTCAAGTTTATGGTAAGTTGTTGGCAAATTGATATATGCTATGGTGTATACCAAACTAGCTATAGCTCACATAGTGGTAGTCATGAGCAAATATATGGCTTATTTAGGAATCAAAATTGGGAAACGGTAAAGTGGCTATTTAGATAATTGAGAGGCTTTTTGGATTTATGGTAAGTTGTTGGCAAATCGATACATGCGATGGTGTATACCAAACTAGCTATAGTTCACACAGTGGTAGTCGTGAGCAAATATATGGCTAATCTAGGAATAAAGCATTCATAAACTACAAATGGCTATTAAGATATCTGAGAGACACTTCAAATATGTCATTATGTCTTATGAAAAATAATATGACTTTACAAGTCTTTGTCAATGCAATTCTTGACTTGGACAATAGGAAGGACACCTCACATTATGCTTTTGACTTAGGTGATACTGCAACCAGTTGAATATCTAGACTTCATAATTGTATGTCTCTCTCTGAAGCTAAGTGTCCCTCTCAGCCACTAAAGCTAAGTGTGTCGTTATATACGAAGCTCACAATGAGATGATTTGGTTGAAGAATTCTTTGAACAATATAGACAAGAAGCAGGATAAAGTGTTCAATGACACTTGTCTTGCAAAGAATCTAGTATTTTATTTAAGGACAAAGGATATTGAGTAGAAGTATCATCATATTCGTCAGCTGGAAAATCTACCACATAAGTTAACTGAGTTTGTCATCAGTAAAAGGACCGAGGCTGTGCATTCCTTTGTTGGTCTCACAGTTAGTGATGAGGAGGTCATAGCACTAGGACAATTATGGTTACAAAGTCAAGGGAAGACTATAGAAAACTATTGCTATTTTTAAGATTAGCATCCAAGTGGGTGATTGATAAAGGACAATAGTATGAAAGCAGAGAGGCTTTTCGCTGCTAATGATATGCATGTAATTTTCATGTCAAAGTAAAGAAAAAAATAGTATGTTAATGGTATATACGTAATTTCTATATAACTTGTATGCATAGGGCAATAATTTTGTAGTCGTAACCCTGAAACTTTTAATGTTGAAAATTGATAATGAACTGATGATGAAGAAATTGCGTAGTGCGATACCATGTTTTTTCCCTTCCTAATTTTGAAAGGTTTTCTATGTAAAAATTCACGTCTTCTTCTTTATTTTTTCACTTCGACCATTTTTATTCCTAACAATTGTCACCACTGTTGTCATCGTCATCGATATTCAAAATCTGAGGGGCATCGTGGGATTGAGGCTGACCCTGCTGCAGCGAAATTGACAGTGGCAGCCCAGTAGGCAGAGGCCGACCGTCATCTCTTGCTGTCTGAATGATTCATTTCCATCCGTAACCTGTTCACTTTCCTTTGGAGGACCAAGCCGCTCAGATACTGCGCATTGGCAGAACCGGTGCTTTGAACCATCTTAGAGAAGGCGCTTGCTTCATTTGACAGCAGATTCTCTGGAGTGTCGTGTTCTGCTACCTGAAGTGAATGTTGAAGGCATCCTAATTGATATTGCATAATAAAATAGAAACGCAACAATATTGAAATGCATGAATAGTCGATTGGGGTCACGGTCCTTCTAAGTTGACGAGAAGTTTCAAGTGCCCAAAGAATCATACATATTCATGATGACAATCCATCACTATGCATTTCATGCTAGTACTGATGTATGCATGATGAACTGTGATGGTAGAACATACTTGGCCGGCATCGAGCACAAGAACTCGGTCAGAGTCGATGATGGTGTTAAGTCTGTGGGCGATGATGAGCATGGTGCAGTAGGTAAATTCTTGCTGGATGGTTTTCTGGACGAGAGCATCAGTTCTAACATCGACGGCCGCGGTTGCTTCATCGAGAACAAGAATCTTTGATCTTCTTAGTAATGCTCGAGCAAGACACAGCAGTTGCCTCTGTCCAACGCTGAAGTTCTCTCCACCCTCGGAAACCTTGACAAAGCACAACCAACATCAATTAAACCAATGGATATTTTTAACTTCACCTTTCTTAACTAGCAAGAAAAAACGACTGATGCATTCTGAAAACAATAAAATAATGCAGAGCATTACATCGGCCTCTTGCATACGGAAAGACCAAACGTCTATAAAAATCGACCTGTCAACTTCAGTTTAACACTACAGATACTATAACATCTAACACAATCTGGACAATGTCATGGAACGGATCCTTCAGCATTTCTTGCAGGTAAATCGATTCCAACATCTGTACCACTCTGTCCAGTATACCACCAAATCCAGCCCACATTGACGGCTCTTTTTCTCTGCCTTGCAGTCTTATCATTTAGTTCAGGTGGAGGAAATCATATATTAAATGGAAATTTTGGAGGTAACAGTGATGCAAGCAGAGAATTTGAGCAGAAATATTTGTAATCATACCTAGAAGATTATTGCTAATTATTTCTCACTAATCTTGTCAACATCTTTAACTTCAAAAACTTTTAATAACCATGTCAGACTTCTTTCCTGAATATTAATTCACGTTGCTTGCCTTGTATTGATTCGACTCAATTTCTCTCCTCTCTGCCAAAGGGCATTAACCTAGTTACTGGTTATTGTCAACATCTCAACACTTCCATGCTTTAGACAGCCTCTAACAATCCTTGTCCTTCACAGTACAATTTGCATAACTTAGATATTTTCTCTTTAAAATTGCAGATAACTACCGATGATTTCATCAACATAAGCCTGAATTCAATAGAAATTGCAATGATCCCTTGGATTAAGATTTTACATCCAGTAAATTTTCCCAAGCTTACCTCAGCATCCAGGCCATAAAAGTTCCTCCTGATAACATCCTTCAAATGTGCTCTCTCCAAAGCCTCCCAGAGGTCAGCATCATCATGTTCACTGAAAGGGTCGAGATTGAATCTCACAGCTCCTACACAAAATTGAAAACAAAGAAACTATTGGAGACGGTACTTATTCTCCACAAATAAGGAATCTAAAGTTTCTTTCTGGTATATCGTTGAAGATTCTCAGTCCACAGTAATGGAGTTCAGTGTATGCAGTTATGATTCATACTGTAGCCTTTTTCACATGAAATAACAGACAACTCATGAAAAGAAAGTTGGTCAATTTTTTATGCAGAATGTTCCTTGGAACCAAACCAAAGTAAAAGGACAGTGGATTAAGACATTTTAACAGATTAGTACTGGTCAGCAGACAGTTCATGTCAAGAGAAAGTGACAGTCCAGGGGTAGTTGGGCACAGAATTGGATAGCAAGAATAGTAAGTGGCTCTTGTGAATGATACTTGGTCCGAAGAGTACAGAGTTCTGGACCTCCAGAATCAGACATAATAAGTGCAAGAGAAAACTCTCAGCTATGAATTGGTCAGAGGACATAGCAATATCAACCAGTGGGCAGACTGAAAAGCATGAACTTGTAAGCAGAATCTCCTACAGAATATCAGAGAAAGTTGAAGGAAAAGGGGGAAGGAAGAAAAAGCGATTTTAAAAAACAAGATACAGAGTATTTCATGGTGCCTACCTGAGAAAAGAACCGGTGATTGTGGTATGATGTTAAGGACTTTCCGCAAATCTTCCAGTCCTATTTTAGAGGTGTTGCACCGATCGATCAAGATTCTTCCTTTTTCCAGCTCGACAATTCGGAACAAAGCATTTATCGTGCTAGATTTTCCAGCACCGGTTCTTCCGACTATTCCCAATTTCTCGCAGGGTGCTGTTGAAAAGGACAATCCATGCAAGACGGGAGGAAGTTCAGGTCTGTAACGAAGGACCACATCTTCAAATTTAATTAATCCTGATGAAGGCCAGCCAGGAGGGGGGCGGCTGCTCTCTAATATAACCGAAGCTTCAGAAGGCAATTCTATGTACACACCCACACGCTCTACAGCATTTAGACTATTCTCAGCATGGCTTGCTTGTCTCAGTACATCGCTCAAAAGGTTTGTTATATTCAAAGTGTAGCTGAGCAGGAGACCCATCGTTGAAGCAAAGGTTGCTCTGTTTTCTGCATTTCTAGTCTGCATGACTGCAAATGTGGTGGTCAACCAGATCATTATGCATCCTAGTGTGTCCAACCTTATGTCGAGCCAATTGTTGGAACTGACTTTGACAAGGGTGAATCTGATGCTATTGTCCATGGCCTCGGCATTACTGGTGGCCAACCTATCATGCGCTTTATATGCACGAATCGTCGACAAGCCATTCAATGCTTCTCCGAATTGTGCATAAACTGGAGATCTGGCGATTGAATCCATGCATTTCACTTCACGAGATATACTCTGTTAACAGCAACAAGGCAAACAATTAGAAAGACAATTATATCCAGACTTCCAAAGGGCTCGGCTATGGGTAGAGGGCGAAACATGCGTTAGAAAAAGAGGTATAGTTCTATTGAGCAATTAAAAGGATCTACTGTTAGCCTTGATCATTAATGCCCCCTCTGCCACAAAAAATTGACAAAAAAGATGGATAAATGGAACTTTCATTATTGAACTGTTGGTGCTTAGTACTTATTCACTGTTTCATACGAAGGAAAAAATAGTGTCGCTTTCTACTATGAAAGGATTATGGAAATTGCATTTCCGAATTTCCATTATAAAACAATTAAATGGCGCTGCATAGTGTCACAGGCATGACAAAAAATGTAAATACGACATGAAATTGTCAGTTAATGTAGCAGAAGAACATTGCCGACCCGACCAAGTGGGACAAGTTTTGACAATTGTTGCTGTTAGTAGCAAACAATATATCACATTGCATGAAAGAACATTATGGCCCAAACAAAACTGCACTGACCTGGAAATATAGATAGGCTGCATAAAACAAGATCAAGAGCGGCAATATGGCCCAGAGAGAGATTGTGCTTACAATTCCTATAAGCACAAAAGTCGAAAGTAGCTGGCAGAGTCGGCCCATAAACAAATTTACATATCTGGGAACATTGCGATCTATCTCACCTAGATCCTTGGCAAACCTGTTGATTATTCTTCCCACTGGGTTGGTGTGAAAGAAAAGCATCGGAGCCCTCAATATAGACCGGAGCATAGAATCATGCAATGTTTTTGCCGCATAAAGACTCGAAATAATCAACCAATAAGCGTTAGTCAGCATCACAGTCACCTGATTCACAGAAACACGGGAGTTGTCACAGACATTGCTAGAAAGACCTACCCTTCAGTTGACATATGCCCACATCCACCAAAGACTATAATACAGAAAACTACAAATATAGCAAAGCTAACAAATAGTCTGCTTCATGTTATGATAAATCAGTTTCTCTCTGAAAAATACAATACTTTCTGCACTATATAAAAGAAGTTGTAAGCCAAACTCAAGCACCAAGAGGTAATGTGATAATGTGGCTTTCCCACTTCATCAAGAATCAAAACGAAATTGTAGAAGCACAAGCTACTGCAGAAAAGATCGTAACATTGGAGAAACTAAATCGGAGATCTATCTACTGAATTGACATACCTGACCAAAGGACAGGAGTGCGTATATCAATATGTAGAATCCTGGTCTGTAGCTCTCCGAAGTGCTTTGATGTGTCCAGAAACTCAACCACGTGCTACTTGAAATTCGAAGAACTTCAGTTAAAGTATAGCAAATAAAGAGTACTGCCACTGCCCACAGGCCTCCTAGTGCCCCTTTGTACCTAAAAATAGATTAAGTGAAAAAGGAAATCAGATCATACGCATGTCACAGACAAGTAGCATTATTGCTATGTAATTCTATGTTTCAGATTTATCAGACCTAACAGAAATAGAGGGAAAATAGCATTTTACTAAACAAAAACAGTGTTCGGGTTTTCAAGAAAAAGGAACTGTCAAATTCGTCGACTTTAGGTTTTTAAAAGCATTTGGTGATACGCGTGAAACATAGTTATTACATGGAGGAAACCTAAGCATCGCAGAAAAAGCTACTCTGAGACCTTTCAAGTGATGTCACGTTAAGCTGTGAAAGAAATGTTGTGCAAACTTACACTCAATATTACCTCCATACCGTCTTAGTTGTTACATGGACTTTCTTGAACTTTCTTTTCAATATATCATATGTATGTTTTATGTCATTTAATTGGCTTATTTGAACCCTTGTTCCATTCTAGAGTTCAATAAAGTCTTTAGGTCATGAATTTGTTATCCACAAATAAGCCTTTTTCATAAATCTGTCTACACAACCAAGTACTAGAAGCTGAAGCTTCATATCATGCATTTAGTACCTCATCAGGACTTTCCAACTCACAACGCCTGCTTCCCGTTCCTCTTGCTTAATAAGTACCAACTTCCCTCCTTTACCTTTATTCCCACGTTCTTGATTTTCAGGCAATTCATTAACAATGGTGTCAGCTGCTGGTTTGGATGTTTTCTCCTCTACATTTTTCTTCTCCCCCTCCTCATCATCTTCTATTTTTACCTCCATTTTTCCTGCATTCTCCATAAGTGTCTGGAACAGTACCTTGCTACTAGAGAGCTCCTCAAAAGTCCCCTGCTCTTTGACCATTCCTTCATGAACCAAAATGATTCGATCCACTTGAGGAAGAAAATGTAGCTGGTTCGTGACAAGAATCCGGGTCTTCGCTTGCAGCTCTTCCTTGATGCAGCTATTGAACACCTGTAGTTGACTGCGGATTAGTATAAGCTAATACAGGAATTGCCCTCATTTCTGAAAATTCAGGAAAGAGATCCTACTGAGTGGAAGATCTATAAATATGAAACTAAAGCTCACTTCAGATGGGGAGGCAGTCAAGCCAAAGGCTTGGATACCCCATGTTACTAAAAAGAAAAATAAAAGAAGCTGGTCAAACAAAGACAATAATAGAAATACACAAATATAAGTTAAGAAGTCTCAAATTGGAAAATGATTCAGAGTATTGAAAGCAGCAGATGATGCTTTGATTATCCAAATATTGATTGCAGCTAGTTATCTTAAAGGCAGGACTGTAGCATCAAAATTGTTATTCTTGATTAACCAAAGCATTTGAGCATGCCTTGCACAAAAAGCTTTCCAAGTATACAGGTAATTGTTTAAGCCGTATAACATCAATTGCGACACCTGTGGTAATCTTAAGTGACAAATTCTGTCTTATGAATTTCATACCTGTCGACCAACATGAGCATCTAGAGCACTTAAAGGATCATCAAATATGTAAACGTCTGAATTTGAGTAAACAGCCCTGGCCATGGAAACCCTCTGCTTTTGGCCTCCACTTATATTCACCCCTCTTTCCCCAATTTCTGTAAGATCGTGACCCTAAGGAATAAATGAAATAGATAATTAACAGATCATATCCCACATTAAAAGAGATACTTGCAAAGCACTGGGTTCCACTTAACTGAAAGCAAATCAAGATCATGCTCCAATTGAGTAACGCTGACTGCCTTCCAATATCTTTCCGCTTCAAATTCAGACCCAAATAATATGTTGTCTCGCACCTGATATCACACATAGGACACAAGATATATTGATGATAAGGTGCCCAACATCGACAGATAAATAAAACCAGCAGTGTGCAACTTACAGTGGCATTGAAAATCCACGACACTTGAGGAACATAAGCAACGGTTCCCGTATAGTAATGCATGCATCATAGACAGGAGATAGTTCCCCAAGCATTGCCGATATGAGAGATGTCTTTCCTTGTCCAGTACCACCAACAATAGCCACTAAGCTACCCACTGGTATTTCCAGATTGATGTTCGACAGGGTGGGTTTTTCTGCCTGAAGTTAGCTGAAAATTTAGCCTCCACTTGAAATAACGTGTTGCAACAAAAAGACTGGAAACCACCATAAACGACCATTTAGTTATGCTGAATCATCAAATATCAGTTAGAAGACACAGCTACGTTAACTTGAACCTTCAAAATGCTGGCAGAAGAGATGCATTCACCCAGAGAAATTATGTCGTCTGAGTTTTGAGTTCGCTTATTTTCCTCAGAATTCACCAAGAGTAAATTACAAATAGAAATTAGGACAAGTTTCCTTTGAAGATGTAACCTTTATAGAAGTTGTGAGAGCGCAGCTCACTTAACTAAATGTTTAAGTCGTTCGATGAAGGTGTGTTTTAAATTTTGATTATGGCATCAACCAACTTCGGGTTCATAATTTTTTTTTTTTTATGTGCCCCTATCCTTCTAACACATCAGTGACAATTACTGTTTATAAATGTATTTTGATGGTGTTACAACCCTTACAACCTAGACAATTCGGACATACTAAAGTCAACAGTTTCTACCCATTGAGAAAAGTTAGGTAAGTGATTTTGCCAGACAAAATGACTTGAATGTTTATTTGACCTTTGAGTCCCATGAAAAGTGCCCATCCTTGATTGAAATAGCTGGCTTTCCTGGCTCAATCGCTGGATTTGGAACTAATACTCTCTCTTCTGTTAAAAATAGTTCCTCCAAACGTTGCAGGGAAACATTCGCAGTAACAACCTGGACACAAAAGTAAGATTGGAAACTAAAAGATGACAAACAAATGTTTGCAACCACTGTTATAATAAAATTGCTGGATCTAAGATGGACAATATGCCTCATCCTTGAGAAAGTAAAGGTAAAAAACCGAAATAAGCCCAAAACAGAAAATCTGACTGCACTTTCTAAATATTGTCAAAGCCATTTAATGAAGAGATAATCCGTTACAGATTTAGTTAGCACAGCATGGTTTAGCCTTCAGTTCAATTATCACATTGATGTAACAGGTCTGCTAATTAAATTTCTATTGTTTATTCTAGTTCAACAACAAGACAATTAGTTCAGGTTAAACAAAAATGTAGTATATGAGAAATGCTCATAAAACTTTTCTTACTCCGTATTGTCCAAGTCAAAGAATCAACCCCATCAGTATGGTGATTTACTACAGTTCACCATTCATATTCTATGTTATTTCTCTTGCAGTTTGATATTGTTGATCATTTTCTTCTTTGCTAAGTTAATACTTAGACTGAACGAGGGTATCACGCCAACACATCCGAGGTACGCAATTAGGAGCAAAAACAAAATGATAGATCCTCTATCCACATAATAACCATGCATATTGATGTTGACAAAGGAAGATCAGTACACTATCTATTTGAGTGACAGAGATAGAGAAATGAGGTTAGGATGAAGTGAAAGAACCTGAGACATCAAGCTAGGGAGCGAGTCCAAAGGAAACCGTAGCACCGCGAAAAGAGAGAGTGATGTAAACGCCCTCGCTGGTGTCAAATCCCCACCAAGCAAAGTGAATGTCCCAAATGAGACAACGGTTACAATGACAGGGATGCTGTTCAGTACAAAGCCATTGAACTGCCACCAAAATTTATCTCTCAGACAAACAGAAAACCATCTAGCATTATGGAAGAAGAAAATGTCATGTTCATTAGTTCTCACATGCCTGACAGAAAGGGTCTAAATTCAGTCATCTACTTCTACATAAGAAACAAATGGAGACTATTTCATTGCACTGTATAAGTCAGCTGATTGAAAAACAGCAACTATAAGTCTATGAATCGGCAACTATAAGTCTATGACTGCTCAGCTTACACGCAATGGTGAATGGAGTTCAAGACTAGATAAATAATTTTACACAGTAAACCAATCACCTTTTGACTTTACACTAACCTATTCTCATGACGTACGAAAAGAATCAGAGAATTTGAATTGCTTGCACACGAGCACCTTTGAAAGTATTTCAACTGCCGTTAGACTGCTTGGTAAGTTTACCACAGGCAGAAAGCCAAGACAGTTTGTTCCATAGATAGAGCGTTTTCACATTTCTTTTTTAGCACAAGCAATATCCTGCCACTGAGGTTCTCTCCCTCTCCCTCCCTCCCTTCCCCCCCCCCTCCCCGCCTCTTTCCCTCCCTCCCCTCCCCTCCCTCCTCCCCTCCCCTCCCCTCCCCTCCCTCCCTCCCTCCCTCTCTCTCTCTCTCTCTCTCTCTCTCTCTCTCTCTCTCTCTCTCTCTCTCTTTGTGCACACGCATGCACGTGGGCATGTGGATGTGCGTGTACACATGCGCACATACATATTTTATACCGATATAAACATGTATACTGGGGAAAGCAAGAATTTTCCAAATGTCAATACAGATGATACTTCCGCGATCAATAAAGGCACAACATTATCTTAATTTTGAAGTAATCCATACTGCAGATACTAGTTGCCCCCTACGGAACCATGAAAGCTCATCACTTCGTACTTCTTGAACCTTATATTGAAAGCTCTTTTCCCAAGCATAACATCTGCAAGAATTTTTCAGATGAATTTGAGTAATTATAAAACAAACAGCCATAGAAAATGTAGGCCAGCGCATCTTGCCAATTCAACATACTTCACAGTGTCCATTGCTGCCAAAATTTCGTTCATAAGGCTGACTCTCTTGTCAGTCGACTGCAGCCCTTTCTTTGTCAGTTTTTGCATTTTGCTGATTATGATCGTCTAGTTAACCATGAAAACGATTATGTAAGACAATTGATTGACAGATAGAGAATCAATCATCATGATATAAACTATATAATCTATGAGTTGAGAGTGACGATGTGGTATGGAAAACCTCATAGCTAACCACATGTTGTGTAATATAGAGATTGTGAACCTGGCAATTTGTTAATGAGCAAAAAGCAGAGTAGACAGAGATCACTAAATTTAACTCATGGAACTCTTTACTTGTTAGACCATTTTTCTTTGGTCACAATGGCAATAAGAAATAATTGCCTTCAAATCTTAAGCAACCATATTAGGCTTTCTAGAGCATGCTTTGTAGCAGAAAGCCCCACACCAACATCATATTGCCATATTAGCAATATTACTGTTACAACCATTGCTACGTAGAACTTTCAAAAATTAAACAACCTCTACATAGTACCTAGATCAGAATGCCCCTTATAAAAATTAAAATTAAAAGAGAACTTGGACCTCCAAGTCAGCACACATATTAACCTATCTATGATTTAACTAAAATTGAAAAATAATTAAAATAATTATGGAAAAATTGGTATTTCTGATGTTATAGTGAGGATAACTTTTGAGGGAAAGAGAGAGCACGAGATTACTTGCAAGGGGAATATGAGGACAAGCATGAGAGATCCAAGCAGCGAAGCAATGCCTAATTGCTGGTACAGAAGAACCATGGCAATGACAATAGAACATGGAGCCGACCATAAGTTGTGAAGTTGTCGGCATGTTTGCTGAACAATATCAGCTGTCACGTCAGATATAATTCATAAAATTTGCTTTTGCAGAGTGAGAAGAGCAGGGCATTTGTACTGAGGAAGATGTCACAATTGACTTAACTAAATCACGTTGCAGCAATAAGAGAACTATGGTAGCAATGTCATAAAACATGTATGAAGTGAGAAATCTCACCTCAAGTGCGTTAGCATCTGTGGTTATCATGTTTGTTATCTTTCCAGATTGGAACTTCTTGCGACCCTCGTGAGTAAGTCTTAACGATTTGCGGAAAATGGCCGCCACCTACCAATTTGTTTGAATAAGCTATGTTAATTGCTCTGCTATGACAAATGATGGAGAACGACCAAGACTGAGCATCTGATACTGAGGATTTGTACACATCTGGCAGACGTTTTACCAAAGTTGACCTCAGCCTAAATCCCACCCGAGATGAATTTTGATAGAACTGAGCTTGGCAAAGCACACCGAACGACTGAATAGATTTCAATCAGAAGTCAATAACATATCCAAAAATAGTAAATTTCACATATCTTATTGAAGAAAGGACGTAAACATGGAATAGGAACCACAAGCCAGAGGCACCAACAACAATACTAGCATATGCAATAAACTTGATTTACCATTAACAAAAGTGATAATGATATTTACTTCACACATTGCACTATAAAAATTTAATAGTGTGCAAACTTTGAAGGAAAGGACGCTGTCTCCTAACATAAATCACAAACTCGACACAAAACAAAGAAAGGATCATACCACACTGACAAGAATCAGAAAGGCACAGATGTAACCAATCCATGCAGGGTCCCCTCTTTGCATTGACTGCATGTTGCAAAGAATGATGCATTAGAAGGGGAAAAAGGAAAATCCGTTCCTGGAAAGCTAACCTGCATCTAACATAATCCACTGTGATGTTGACTGAAATACAAAAGTTAAAGTTCAGTCTATGAGCAGAATATTCTTCGCCCGGGAAAGGCGGGGCAATTGAGACTTCTACAATTGAGACTTCTAGACAATGTTAGAACAGAACAGATGATATTTTTGTTGAACCAATCATAGTTCCTATAGTCACTAAGCCATTGCTGTTCATTTGTTGCCTTGTGTATATTGGAGCATCTTCCCTGTCACAACAATACAAGCACCCTTGAATAATTACTAGAAAATGACATTTTGCCCTAAGATAAGCATGTTAACTCTGTTTCTGCCAGGGTCTGCCCTCCCTGTGAACCCTTCAAGTTTTCCATCCAAAAATGGTTTATCGAACAATATTCTAATCATTTTAAGAGGAAGGTTCCATGGAAACAATTTTCCATAATGAAGCACATGTTTCTAGAAAAAAGATAAAAATTCACAATTCTTGGATTTCATCAAAATCTTAGAAGCAGAGAGTCCAGCATTGATTTTAAAATTGATGCCTACAAATTCATCTAAGAGATAGAGAGAGAGTTGGAACAACTTACTTGAAGGAGGTAGTTCAGCAATGTGGGCCCTGCGAACCTAGAAAGATCGCTCCCTATCTGTAGTTTTTCATGTTAGAAAGAATTATTAAGCTTCCAATGAGTATTGCAAATCAAAGTGAACAGTATGCTCTTGAAGGATCATTATTATAGTGATCGCTCAAGCTTATTCACAAGACGAAGCCTAAGAGACTATCCTTTAGATACCGCTCTTCTTCATTCAGACTCATGAGCTTCTAAGGTTCTGCTCAACCAAAGTTATTATGTAACGGGGCATGCATAGAATATGGACATCATTATCCTACTAGGAAAGGAGTTATGACATGCGATAGAGCATCCATTCCCCACAGCTGAGGAATCTGAACATTTTGGAATGAATCTGGTGATCAATTAGACCATGAAGGGTAATTATGATACCTTAAAGAAGCCTCCCAACCAAAACCTGAAGCAAGCAAACAAGTATAATAAGATGGGGAACATTCAAACAATAAGGATGCTTATGAATAACGCTGCAGATGTCAGTGCGCTGTCAAATCGAAATTGAAATGAGCAATGGGACATCAGGTGCAATTCAACTGATACATACCTTCCCCCAAGGCTGCTGTGCAAAGCTCTTAAAAGCCAGGGTTTGGGCCTGTGAGACTCTTTGGCCCAGCATTTCTGGAATCTAGAAAATAAGAGCAATTGAAATGCTTTAGGAATGTATCTAAATACACAATAAAGTTTGGAGTACTACTAAAGTAAAGTGACTGACGCTAACCTTTTAATCAGTGTCTCAGTCTGATGCCAAGTGTCTAACTTCCAAACATCCTTTTCAGAAATTGGTCTTTTGTAGCCTTGCTGCATAAGTGGAGTCACCCACCCAAAGTATGTCCCTTTGAGAGAGAGAGAGAGAGAGAGAGAGAGGTAGTATCAAACAACGCAGCAATAACCAGCTAACAATGGAATACTAATCAAATGCCAACATTCCATTTCACTAGACCCTCGAAATGTCTCATCTCACTTTTATTTTCAGGCTTGCTTCAGGGAGGAAGAGATTTGCACAAACAGGGAACCAACAAATGCCACCATCAGAAACCAAGCAAAAAAACAAGCAAATTGGACTCATTAAGCAGACAGAATCTACAAATGTCAATTTATAAGCTTATTATTAGTCTTTATTGGAGAATGACAAGCAGTTCTTGACATGTCAATTCATAAAGACTAGCTGAACTGGTCTGGTCAGAAGAAAAACAAGCCGAACTGTCATATAAGAAAAATGAAGTTCAAGCACTACTCACTGGAAAATATGTTGACATGCCTTTCAGGACAAACTTGCTCCTCTCCTGGAAGGGCCTCATATTCAACACTATCAAGAGGCTCGGTGTGGATTGTAGTATACCCTGGATAAGGGTCCAGACTCGGTTTATAGACAAAAAGAAGAATCCCAAATATAACCTACATAAATAAATAAATAAATAAAAGCACAAAAGAGAAGAAGATTTAGTCAGGATTCTTCAGATCAGAGTGACCAATGACATAAAGAAATCTCACTAATTGACGACCATAATTGATAATCCCAGTAGGAGCTGTTTGTTCAAAAGGCTAGGAAAGCTGTAAACAGACGGGTCAGGAGTAACGGTTTATTGAAAGAGACGTAACCTGGCAAAAGACCGTGCTGATGTACAGATACAGTGCAGACCTGCGGAAGTATAAGAAGATGGATATTGGGTCCTCCCTGGAACACACTCAATATGGATCTTAAACTCTTCAACAATGTGATGCATTAAATCAGAATAACCTACTTCAAAATGATTTTTAAGTTCCCAAGGGAGATTTAGGCAACTACACCTACAAGTGGCTATTTAACATGTCATATTGCAAATATTTCCTCTCTGATGATTTGGCAATGACATAATTTTTAGTAAAGCAGTGTGGCCACGAAGGAGGAAAAATGCACACTCTAAAGTATTTTGACAATAAAAAAGTTAATTCTGTCAATTATTTTCCATCAATCTCCATAATGAGAGAGAGAGAGAGAGAGAGAGAGAGCATCTAATAACAACACTAAATTTCTTTCCTTGCATTCAAGTGTATGAAATGGGAGAATATGAGATGTTCTCTACTTGCACTCAAGTGTATGAAATAGGAGAATATTAGATGTACATGTTCTGAAGTATGAACAGTTATGTCAAATGTCTGCTGAACAATAAAAAACTAACCTATGATGCTGATAGTGGTCTCTCATTGAGAGGATGAGCTTGAGCATCACAACTTGCCCCGCCAGAACATAAATGAGTCCAAATCGCACGTACCATTTAAACTCCCGGATGTAAGCATGCATCTCTAGGCCAATCATAACTAGCATGGAGCACCAAGCAAGAGACTCTATGCTTAACGAAACCATCTGCCAAACAAAAAAGTAGGTGTTATTAAAAAGCAAATTAGACTCTCAGTTTGCCAGCCAATGTAAAATAGCATTACAGACTGGTGTTCTGAAGATTTACAGAATGATAGTTATTGAAAACTATCATGGCATCAGTAGAAATAGACTCATGGAAGTGAAATGTTAACTATAAACCGTGGCTGATTTCCTTACTCAGAGGGCTAGACTTGGAACCCACGGAAGTTGAAAAACTCACACGTGCAAAGAAGGATGTTTTACATTAGTTTCATTGCCTTTATCAAAAGACGAAGTTTAACATTAGACAGAATGTAGTGGCAATGAGGAATACTGTCGTACCACGAGGATCCACTGGCGCCAAGCTTCATCCAAGAGAAAGCAGTTGAAAAAGAATAATCAAAAGGAGAGTCAATGCGCTAGTGAACAATTTCAGTCTCATGCTTTCTCACGTGTTAAGGTTAAGCAACTAGCTACCAAATGCAAGTTTTTTGGACAACATATGGGACTCCGTTGATGTGCAAAAGAACCAGCTAATCAAGATTGTTCGTCAACCAGAGAAATATTAGCTGAGTGTCGGGGAGTCGTATAGGTCCTCGATACCGTAAAATTCCTACCTCATATGGAGGGAGGATAGTCTGACCGTCCAGATTGAAAACCGAGGAGCCATCACCAACCTCAGCAGAGGCTCTGCAGCGCAGTAAAAAGAAAGCAATCCCAACATATAGTTGTAGCATTTTGACCTCAGACGGTATCTCTGGACTTTCAAAGTCCTCTTGATCAACCAAATTCGGTAATAGCAGAGACCAAGAAGAAGCAAATGGGATATGGAAATGACCAAGGAATCAACGGCACAAGGTGTGTATGCACCAAAAGCACTGTCCATGGTCCCTGCCCAAATCCCACTTGCCACCGGCCTGCAATACCAATCCAGCAACTCGAAACCCATCTTCTAAGCAAGGTATCCGCTCCTAATTCATCGAGGGTCCATCACAACTTCTTGAAACTTTTCCACTCTGAAGTCTCATTAAGCAGAAATTTCCCCTGGATCAATGCACATGTTCAAAAACATCCACCATGAATACTGCAGGAAATTTGTAATTGAAAGAAGTTAAGCAAGAAAACCCACTATGGCAAAATCACAAGAGGTCACTCGGTTTATTTATATTTAAAAATTGCAATGCGAGCAAAGTCACAGTCCATTGTTATTTGTTTCAAACTGAAACATTAGTTAAGAGTGCGGATGGTAAGGTTTTTATGCCGGACCTTGTCTGGTCGGTCGCCGGCCATCGCCAGGGCTGTCGACCAGCTAGGAAAGAGAGGAAGAGAAAAAGAAATAAAAAGAAAAGGAAGGAAAAAAAAAAAAAAAGCTCGTTTCTTGAGTTGTTTGGGAGGAAAAAAAAACAGAAACAGTGTTCTCTGGAACATTAGGCACCTAAATTTGCTCGACTTGACTTCAGCTTTGACCGAGTCCACCAAAACAGTGCTTTGAGCTTGACCCAAGAGAAATTAGAACTCCCATTCATTACACAGTGGCAAGCAATCGCCCTAGACAAAATTAGAAACGAAAAAGAACACAAGACTTCACAAACACACAGGAAGGAAGAGAGAGAGAGAACCTGAAACACCCTAGAGCTGCTTCTCATTGAAATGGCTCGTGAGTTAAAAATGTAGGGAGTCCTTATAGTGGGACAGCAAGAGTCAGGGAGTAAAATATAGAACGTTGAGGCAGATGAATCATCACCAAGAAAAAGAAAAAGGGAAGGAAAAAACAAAGGAAAAATGAATGCGAGAATGGTCAAAAGAGCCATTTGAAGTTTGTGACAGCTTCTAGGAAATGAGGAGAGGACCGAGATGGTCAAGAACATTTGGCGCGATGCATGCGTCGCCGCTTACCTAGGCAGCTCTCTCACCTGAGCTGTAACGAGAGTAAGTGATGGAATCTTTGCATGATTGATTAGTTTATATTTTTCTTCTTCCTCGTGTTTTTTGGCTTCTTCCGTTGACTTCCGTACAATCATACTAATTAACAAAGACAGATGATTGAGAGCGCATTATAATCATTTGGACATTTTCGTCTCTTGATTCGCTGTCCTCTTCTCCATAGATAGACAAATTAATTTGCCTGCATTCTAAGATTTTTCTCTGTGAAACTCTTGATCTTAGGATCATTGAGAAGTAACTTCTTCATGATTAACTTATTGTGTCGTATCTTGCGTTATCATAAGAGGTTTGATGATCCTAAATTCATTAATTGATTGCAATTTTTTTAATCTAGATGATGTGGACAGTTCTCCTAAATTTTTCCTATATGTTGTTGGACTAGAGTGTTGGGAATAATGGATTCCCTAAAACAGATTCGACACTAAATCAAACCCCTAAAACGAATGCGGAAGACGAGCCTAGGAATCACATGTATCACCGATTAAAGATACACCACGGAATCGAGCATACCTTATTGTTCACAGATTAAACGCCAATGTTGAGGTTCGAGGAAGGATTCTGATCCCAGTTTACCGAGGAGCGTACTGATTCTTCAAGGGGGAGAAAACTTACATTCTTTTGGGAGAGGGAGAAAAGAAAAAACGTACGTACATTGAAAAGGTACGTTCTCTTTTTTATTTTCTCTCTTAAAACGTCTTTTTCAAAAGACGTATCCCTTCAACGTAAAAACCTTTTCATATCTCACCCCTTCATTCATGGGTCCTTAACCTGCGGGCCGAGTTCTTAGGCCCAACATGGGCGGATGGGCCCTACTTAGGCCCATCATCACCATCATCTCCCACTCGCATTTGGTGGGCCAAACATGATCATCTTTACCTCTCTGCAACATTCATATTGGTGAATAATCCGTGCGACCAGCATACTTTCAGAGCTCGTTGCCATACATCTGTTAGGAATATATAGCAGCTCATAATGGGCATCACACTCTGAGTAGATTTAGTATGCAATACCCTAGATCGATTGATCACATTTATATCTCTCTTGATCTCTTTTAAACAATGATATATTGTATTCACAATTATTATTATCCCATAAAACAATCATAATTGGTCAACCAGTGAATACAAAACTAAAATGTGATTCTCCAAATTCGATCTTCCTCTTTCCTCCAAACTCTTAATTTCAGTTCAACTTGCTTTTCTAGAAATGTCCCATTAAATCGAATCAATACATGATCATTGGCAACATCCTAAGATAGCAAACACTGAATAGAAATCTTGAGAATAAGCAAGAGTCATGAGTGCATTAAAATTGAGGAACTCTTTTCCTCAAGAGTCTCACGTGGCATAAAAGTTGAGATCAAACTTTTGCCACTCTTATTGGTCGTCTCATGCATACGTAGTATGAAATACGTATTACGGTATTAACTCATTTCCCATAGAGCGTATGTCTACACCATCAATACCGTACAGATGATAGTTCAGACATACCTAATGTCTAACTTGAGTTCACATATCTACTCATTCACAGAATTCATCAGAACTCACATCTGGCATCATAGATAGATAAAGTAAAATATGTGGGTTATTTTACTTTCGGACATAGTAAATATTATGTCATCATCTTAAGACTCAGTTAAGGTGACAAATATATTTTAAGCTTGAGCTCTCGATTATCACCTAGATAATAAGCTTAAAAAACCATCTCATCTCTATTTATCACATAGTAAATAGAGGCGATTACCCGTGTGAGTGGGCTAATCTTTTATCTGTTCGACATACTTTCTCAACTTTATATAATACACTGAGCATTAAGATGCATAAACGTCAAAACAATGGTTCATAAGCATTAATAATGAAAAAACACAAATTCATTAAATGTGAACACTTCAGGGAAATTACAATATTCAATACATCAGCCTCTACGCAGACCTAGAGATTTTACATGACCACAAAACACATCTCTAGGTATTGGCTTTGTCATAGGATCTACTACCATTCTATGCATAGATATGTACTATAAGTTCACATCCTTTCGTGCAACCATATCCTTGACAAAATTATACTTTGTATCTATATGTTTGGTCTTGCCATGATATTTTGGATCTTTGGTGTACGCTATAGCTACTTGGCTATCACAGTTAACCAATAATGGATTTGCAGCATACCCAATAACATCTAAATGATCCAAAAATCTCTTAAGCCAAATATTTTCTTGTACTGCTGCTGATAATGCCACGAACTCAGCTTCCATCGTGGACAAGACTATGCACGTTTACTTCTTACTGCTCCATGATATGGCGCCATTGTTTAGTAAGAAAGCAAAACCAGAAGTAGATTTGCTTTCATCTAAATCTCCTCTCCAATCAGCATCTGAATAGCCTTCAAGTCGCAGATCATTTTCTTGGTAATTCAGCTTGTAATCAGTAGTTCCTTACAGATACCTCAGTATTCTTTTAACGTCTTTCCAATGTGCTTGACTTGGATTGGATTGGTATCTACTCACCATTCCAACTGCAAAACATATATCAGGTCTTGTACACATCATAGCGTACATTAAGCTTCCCACAGCACTAGCATAAGGAACATGTTTCATTTGTTCATTCTCTTGTGGAGTCCTTGGACACAGTCTATGGCTCAATCATTCATCTTTTGCAATAGGAGTATCTATGGGTTTACAATCTTGTATACGAAATCATTCAAAAACCTTATTTATGTATATTTCTTGCGAAAGAGATAATGACCTCTTCGAACGATCTCTTGAAATTTTAACTCCAATAATGTATGCAGCCTCACCCATATCTTTCATCTCAAAGTTGGAAGATAACCAACTCTTGACAGCATTAACAAACTCCATATTGCTTCCGGCAATTAGTATATCATCAACATATAATGATATGATCACAAATTGATCTTTAGATCTTTTGATATATATACACAATGATCCTCATCAATCATTATAAAATCATATGTCATTATGGCATTATGAAAACGTATATACCATTGTTTTGACGACTACTTAAGGCCATATATCGATCTCAAAAGTCGACATACCTTTTCTTCTTGGCCTTCCATAATGAAACCAGTAGGTTGTTCCATATAAATTTTTTCATCTAATTCTCTATTGAGAAAAGCAGTCTTTACATTCATTTGATGTAACTCAAGATCCATACTTGCCACTATTGTCAGAATAATGCGAATCGAGGTAAATCTCATTACAGAAGAAAATGTTTCTTCATAATCAATTCCTTCCTGTTGATTATACCTATTTGCCACAAGGCGAGCTTTATGTCTTTCTATCGAGCCATCAGCTTTACGCTTTATCTTGAGAACCCACTTGTTCCCAATGGCTTTGCGTCCTTTTGGAAGCTCAACCAGTTCCCAAACATGGTTTGACTTCATTGACTCCATCTCATCTTCCATTGCATGCATCCATTTTTCCTTACTAGGGCAATTTAGAGCCTCATTAACATTTCTTGGTCCATCCTCATCTTGTGGAACAACCATGAAAGTTTCCCCTTCAATGTCAAAACGTCGACATGGAATACTTTTACGACTTGTTCGCCGTATGGGAGATTGTACACTTTGTACATCATTCCCCATCATGCTTCCACTCAGATTAGATAATGACGATATCATCTCATCATGTGGTTGTAATTGAGAGTGAGTTGAATTAAATTCATCACTTCTCATGTTACTCCCACTTAGACGAACTCCACTAAGTTCATTATTTTGATCTAAGGTTTCAAATAGGGAGTAATTCTCACCTATTTCGCCCTTCTTAGGAAATTCATTCTCTAAGAATGTGACATCCTGTGATTCGAATTCAGTTATACTTCCACTTTCCTGCTCACCTATGAACACATACCCTTTCGAGTGTTCAGAGTGTTCAGAGTATCTTATGAAAATACTCTTATTTCCTCTAGGACCCAATTTCTCAAACTTGTGAGAGGGCTCGTGAGTATAGGCAGCACAACCCCATGGCTTAAGAAAACTTAAGTCCGGTTTTCTACCTGTCCATAACTCATATGAAGTGGAAGTAATTGATTTGGAAGGCACCTAGTTAAGTATATAGGCAGCAGTTAATAACGCATCACTCCAAAAGGTGATAAGTAAGTTAGCATGTGCCATCATGGATCTAACCATTTCCAGTAGGGTTTTGTTCATTCTCTCCACAACATCATTTTGTTGAGGAGTATATGAAATAGACAACTGTCTTTCTATTCTTTTTTCATCACATAATTTTTTGAACTCATTTGATAAATATTCTCGACCTCGATTGGATCTCAATACTTTTATTTTCTTGTCTAATTGATTTTCTACCAAGTTCATAAACCTTTTGAAACAACTCAATGCTTCAGATTTATGAGAAATCAAATAGACATATCTGAATCGAGTATAATCATCTATAAATGTGATGAAATAAACAGCCCCATGCCTTCCTCTCACATTCATTGGACCACAGACATCAGAATGGATTAATTGCAAAGGAAATTCAGCTCTTTTACCTTTTCCAAATGGTTTTCTTGTCGTTTTCCCTACTAGGCAATGCTCACATATAGGCAAATCGACTTTTTCAATATTGCCCAACAAGCCTTTTTTGGCTAGCCTATTCATACGTTGTTGGCCAATATGACCAAGTCTAATATGCCACATACTCACGTCATTATCATATGAATTAGGAGACATGAAAAGGGAATAACAAATATTGACATTGCTATAATCAACATTTAATACAATAAAACCAACTAGAAAATAACCACAACCATAGTAATTTGTATCCAAATACAAATCCACACAACTATTATGGAAGTTCATATTAAAACAAATTTTAACCAACACTAAAACAGACACTAAATTCCGACGAATCTCCGGAGCATACAACACATCATGTAGTCCACCATGCATGTTCAATTGACAGATGTCAATTCCTTTTACTTCGGCTCTGGAGTTGTTTCTTACATAGATCCACTTAGTTCCAGTTGGTACTAATCGGAATTCCACGAAGGATTCTCTATCCTTCGCTACGTGGTCTGTCGCTCTTGAATCTACAGTCCACAAAGGATTAGACTCAGTTAAGAATACAGAACTTGACACATAAGCAAAATTCTCAAAAGTACAAGGGGTGTGTACCTTCTTTGGCTCGCGACAATCGCAAGCATAGTGACCCTTCTTGTCACAATTGTAACACTTCACCCTTGTCAGCTTCTTCATTAGAGAACGCTTTCCTCTTTCATGTTGGTCAACCTTTGGTTTCTTCCCTAAAGAACTTGCTCCATTGCCTTTCCTTTTATTGAACCAGTTAGGACGTTTGTACTTGGAGCTCGAAGATCCATGTGAGCTGGAACCAGCATGATAAATTTCAGTTTCCAGCTTAGCCGCCAAGAGGCGGTCCTCTTCCAACTCAAGATGACGCACTGCATCCTCAAAGGTTTTGATATTCTCATTATGGGTCAGGTGCACCTTCATATGCTGTCAACTCTGAGGCAAGGAACGAATCACTGCTTGCACTTGCTGCTCCTCAGTCAGGACATGGACAGCATCCTTCAGCTCATTGATCATATTTGACATCTTTCTAAGGTGTTGCTTCATGGTCTGACCATGAGGCTTCTTATAAGAGTCAAACCTAATAGTGAGCTACCTCAGTCTGGTCACCGAAGTATGACCAAATCTTGTTGCCAATGCTTCCCACATTTCTTTGGCATTCTCAAAACGCATGAACTCTCGCATGACATCATTTTCCATGCCACTCAGCAAAGTAATGCGAGCAAGAGAGTTCTTTCTTTTCCACACAGCAAATGCATCCTTATCTCTCTTATGTTGTGCAGTGTTTCCTTCTTCAGGTTCTTCCATGGTCAGGTTAAGAGCTTCTAGTACCTCTTGCTCTTCCAGCACATATTGGATTTTCATGTGCCATATTTCATAGTTATCGCCATTGAGCTTCTTACCTTTGTTCAGTTCAGCGACTATGCTCTTTGTGGCTGAAGCCATTGATCTGAACACATCAGACATATATGTACGAATTATTAATGCCTATCATTTATGCATCCATTTTGCACAAACCCATCATATTAATGAATAATTTCAAGTAAGGTTTCAGAATCAAAAGGTCACTATGTTTTCAATCATCATCCAAAATCCTAACTTAGAATTATTATTAATATAATATTCTATGCAAAATAAATTCTTTGAAATTACAAAAATTTCTATGAACTACCCACAACAGTTAATAATAACAGAGGCAAATAATATTTAACATTCAATAATGATATAATAATAATGATTTCACATAATACAACTAACATATCAGTTGCTACACCAACAACAACTAGGAATAAAACATTTACATAAGATGTCCATAAAGCATACTAAATAAAGACCAGTCAAAACATCTAAACCCAAGTCAATATATGAATTGGGAAAGATCTTTTTTTGTTCAATTTCTTGATCTTTTCTTTTGTAACAATCCGGTAATGTTCATCTATAAAAGCCATCACAAGTCTCCTATACGAAGTAGCTCTGTTGACTTCCCATAGGCGATTCAACACTTCTTGCCATATCGGTGGTAGAGTGTTCATGAAGAATCGCACCATTTCAGATTGTGGCATGGGACAACCATTCCATATGACCTTTTGTATTTTCCCGTTGACTTCAAGAACATGATCAATTAAGTCTCCACTCTCCCATCGATAATCGGCCGGCTATCGGCCTAGAAAGCCTTTCCTTTTGTTCATCGGTAATTGCGCGAATAGGTGTGTGCAACTTAAGGGGAGGCATTGTTCCTGCAACAAATGTAGAACAAATAAGGGATTGCATATAATCCACATTAACTTAATTGGGAAAAAAGAAAATACATTCCTTTTTTTTTTTGGTCAACGGTCAAAGTCAATGGTCAACGGTCAGCTGTCAACAGTTAGACGGGTCGAGGTCAATCGCGTCGGAGTCAACGGGCGGTCAGGTCAGACCGGTCGGGTCGGACAAACCGACCGGCACGTGCCACGAGCGTGCATGGCTGACGTCACGATGACGTCAGCTGGCGCGTACGGGGCATGCGCCCGGGGCCGAAACGGCGCGTGCGAACGAATCAGCGCGTGCAACGCCAGTTCGTTTCGGCAGCGCGTGGTGGAGCGTCCGGCGGCCCCCGGCGGCAATCCGCCACTCATTTTTCTCATATCGACGAGACCTTCAGCCCTACGCTACCAGAAACAAACTTTGACTTACATAAACTCAAAAATACTAGGGGGAACAGTACGGTGTCGGGATTTTCCGTCCCCAATCGACCAGCGAGGGCTTTTCTCAAATTTCAACCAAAAAACAAATCCATTAACATAAAAAAGGATCGAGAAACATGAACTAATGCTCTGATACCAATGTTGGGAATAATGGATTCCCTAAAACGGATTCGACACTAAATCAAACCCCTTAAACGAATGCGGAAGACGAGCCCAGGAATCACATGTATCACCGATCAAAGATACACCACGAAATCGAGCGTACCTTATTGTCCACAGATTAAACGCCAATGTTGAGGTTCGAGGAAGGATTCTGATCCCGGTCTACCGAGAAGCATACTGATTCTTCAAGGGGGAGAAAACTTACGTTCTTTTTGGGAGAGGGAGAAAAGAAAAAATGTACATACGTTGAAAAGATACGTTCTCTTTTTTCTTTTCTCTCTTAAAACGTCTTTTCCAAAAGACGTATCCCTTCAACATAAAAACATTTTCATATCTCACCCCTTCATTCATGGGCCCTTAACCTGCAGGCCGGGTTCTTAGGCCCAACATGGGCAGACGGGCCCTACTTAGGCCCATCATCATATATAAAAAAACCCATCATATTTACTAATTGCTTGATATACTCCAATAGGCTCTGCCCAAAGTCCAACTCTAAGGCCGTGATCAACTTCTTATCTATGGTATTGCTGCAACCTTTCCAAGGTGGAAGTTTGACGGATTGCCAAACAAGCATGCACGATCCCTCTCGCGAGATGGTACTTATACTTACCGTGGACTCTTCCAAACCTACTGATTGCAACGTGGTTTCCACTTTAATTATATGAGTCGCTACTAATTGATTATGAGCCAATTATAAGTAAAATTAGACATAGGAGCTCATTTTATTTCAGAAAATCAAAGATTTGTGGATTGGGACCTAATTTCGCTTGATATATCTATAGCCTAATTATATACAATATCTTTTTATGAAAGCATTTTACATGTGAGCTTTCTCTTTATTTTCTAATCCTTTTTTCCTAATAATGAAGCAAATAATAGTTGCTCAAACAATAAGCAAATAATAACAAAGCCATTAGAGGACAAGAAAAATTTACTTAAGCTATACCAGGCAACTTATTGCTATAACTCGGGATAGGAAACCGTGAGCAGTTAGTGAATGAGATTGTTTGAATCTTTCAGCTTCCAAGAACAAAAAGAGAGACTGACATAGAAATTTTATTGACAAAAATAAAGTTTAATCGACCATCAAATCTGCAATGGTGATTATTGGAAAAAGAACAAAACAAATGCCAAACATTCAAAAAAGGATGCGAAGATATCATGTTTTCATAATCATGATCCAAAAAACTTCACTATGTAGGAAAACTTTTACCTATAATCACTTTTTCCAAAAAATCAGACAATTTTGCATGTGAACTATTCCTACTATTTCTTTTTCCAAAAGCTTGATAACTCTTCCGATTACCTTCCTTCTATTTGAAATATAAGGTTGGGTTTGTCTCATGGAAAATAAATTACTTGGAATATAGTTTTCTAAAATGATCACTTGTATTGCGGAAAGTAATTAATCAACTGAAAATATTTTCATTATTGACAGCAATTTACATCTTGATAGTTTCATGGATGATGAAAATACTTTTCGCTTACTAATTTTTATAAATGATAGAAGCGATTGTTTTTAGGAAAATGTTAACAATTTATTTTTTGTGAAACAAACGGATTGTTGCTTGTTTGTTCCATACAACAAATCGTATTCTACACCACTCTCCTCCGAATCAAGCTATCAATTCAAGCAAACGTATCCTTACACACAAAACAACCATGAGCAGGGGTTTCAAAGAAGATTGAGAGGGACATGATTTGTAACCACGAGCAAAGTCAGGATCTTCAAGCACGAATTTGTAAGCGACGGCGTAGCCCCCAGGAATTTTCAGAAAATCAGGAAACCGAGTTTGAATCATGTCAGCTAAGTGTTTAGCATGCACGGAAAAGTTTTCCTTTCCAAATGTAAAGACAAATTTGTCGTGGCTAGGGAAATAAAGATTGGAGTAAAACAGAGCCCCCCGCATGAGGATAGACTCCCACTTGCATAGTGCCGAAAATGCAGTGAAAGTCGAGATAATCGAAATTGGTGTGGAATCATCTGACGTGATGGGAGAGAGTTGAAAGTATTTTTTACGATTAGGAGAGAACAAGAGAGACCAGTCGAATGACATGACCTGGAAGAAACCAATCGTAGGCTCGAATTCAAGATTAGACTCGGTCGTCTTCCTCGTCTTTCTTTCCTTCAGTTCGAACTTCCTTTTGTTTAGTAGGTTGCTCCTCTTGTATGGCTGTTTCCTTTAGTTGCTGGACGTTCGCATGGCATTACCAGCCTCAACATGCAGATCCTTGTGCACAGTTGCCGCGGTCTCACGAGCTGGCAGATTTGTCGCACAACGAAAAGATGAGTGTCGAACGGTTTTTTATTATCTGTTCAATTGATGAGAATATATGAGTGTGTATATGTTCAATTTACTGTTATTTTTTTTAGCAGATATTTAAAAAAAAAAATCGGTTATTTGTCTGCAATTTGTGCCCACTACACAACAAATAACTGACATTCTCACAAATGGATTGTTCAAATCTAACTTCGACTCTTTCATCAGCAAGTTGGGCATGATCGACATTTATCCGCCAACTTGAGGGTGTGTCGAAGAACTAGAAGAAAATCTCGAATATCTCAAAGATAATCTCGGGATGTGAAATTATTTTGTTTTTATTTATTTTATTTCTTTTTTTATTTCTGAATCCTTGGAATTAGGAAGCAAACCGCTAGAGTTAGGAAGTAGGAAATTTATTCCTAGTTTTTGCTATTTGTTAGCCGTCCTAGGCTCTATTTATATGTTATGTTCTTTGTAATAATGATAATTAATAAAATAAAAAAAATAGAAGAAACCATTTTTTTCTTCTTTGAAATCGGCAAATATCTCTAACTTCCACCACGCTTTTCTACCCAGTTGATTCGGATCAACCGGGAGTAATGAATTCTGGGAACGAAGTCAAGACAATCTGATCCAGACGAATTAAGTACCAGCTTTTCCATTAACATGAAATATCCAACCGAAAATGTTTAACATTTGGATTAATACAAAAATTTTAAAAAATGCAAGCACACGCTCACCCACGGATCGTAGGTACTTTCACAAATTACAGGTCTGTTCGAGTAACATTTCTATTGCTGGGAACAATTTGTATATACCAGCAAAAAGAAAAAATGTTTCTTCAGATGGGGCGATGGGGAAATACTTTTCATAGGAAGTTAATTCTGGGTATCACTTTACTGATTAGAGCATGGACACGAGGAATGATCGAGAGTCGCATTTGACTGCAAATTACCAAAAATCCTTAGTTCAACAAAATGCAATAGTGTCACCTCATATGTTGTCACGTCCTTGGTCGAACTTAACAAAGCAATCTCTACACTATATAACGATTTATAGCGGATGAATTCGGCTATCAGCTACAACGCCAGAGCAAGAAGCATCATCATCGACACGGCAGACACCCATGCCCTTTTAGAATCATCATGGATGTTGGGCTTTGCTCAGCATTCTACTACGCTAAAGTAGCAAACTTTAACATTGCGGATACATTCGTGTGCGGAAAATGAGTAATTTAAAAAAAAAAATTATAAATTAAATAATTAGAAAAAATTTTAATCGCCCACAAAAATAGTTAGGTATAGATTGGGAAAAAGTATAAAAAAAAAAATCTTAAACATATGACATTGATACCAATTCAATCATAAACCTTTCAATTTGGTTAATTTTGTCCTAAAAACTTTTCACATTGATACAAACTCAGTTCTTCCTACGGTCGATGCTGACATGGATGCTGGCCGGTCGACGAACATTGATGTGGAGGCTCACCGGCCACTACAGGAGAAGAAGGCCAAGAGGAAGAAGAGGAAAATGAAAAGGAAAAGTAAAAAATAAATAAATAAATAAATAAAGGAAATAAATAAAAATTAATAAAAAATTTGAAAAAAATAAAAATTTATTTAAAAATTGCTACATCAACATTCGTCGGCTGGCTCGTGTCCACGTCAGTACCGACCAACCAAAATTATCTAGAAAGGCTAAATTGGTATAAATGTGAAAAACGATTAAATTGATTTATTGAAAGGTTTATGACTGAATTGACACAAATGCTCTAAGTTTAGGACTTTTTTGGTACTTTTCCAGTATAGATTATTATATATGATGATAATATTTTCTGTTGATTAATTTTTCTAAATGATATAAATAATAATTTTTTGGAAAATATTTTACAAATCACTCATTTCCTACTTTTGTAATGTCCGGTTGCACCATGCCCCAAACACCTTAGACGGATACAAAGTGTCTTGAAAAAAACAATATATTTTGCGATAATAAGAACAGCAACGTCTGACATTATACGTATATCTACAATGAAAGGAACGAAGTCGTCGGCGGCGGTCCTGAACCGAAACTTACTAGATGGGTCATGAGGGTTGCGATCATTATTGTGCTCGGGAGGCTGTTGCGACATGAGAGCAGAAGTGTAAGAGGCACTTTTGTAGGTTTTAGCTATAGCAGCGAGTGAGAGAAAAGATAGCCTCCTTAAAATACGAAATTCCTAGAAAAAAAATTCACATAAGTAACAATATTTATCAAAAAAAAATCCTAATCTAAATAAAAGTAATCTTGAAAATATTATTAAAATTAAAATTTCAGATCAAGATTCTAATAACAAGAGCTAATCTTGAAATCTTGGTATCAAGCTCTCTTCTCTTTGATAATGATGATAGCTTATGACTATCCTGTGGTTGCCGCTGATGATCTCTTTCTATATCGCAATATGATAGGGCCGCCACTGTGATCAATCACAACCATTTTAACAAGCAATTACTACCATCACTAATATCAATCACGGCCGATGATCTCCCACTAGCTAAATGTGGTTTTTTTTTTTTTTTGGGTTGAAACGAAAGCAAAAAACCATGAAAGAAAGCAACGGTGGCCCACCGGCGGTTCTAAAACGGTTGCACGCCGGTTCTACCTCGTCGGCTCTACACCGGCGGCCCACCAGATGCGCCTAGCCCTCTGCAGTTTACCTCACTCTCCTCCTTTGTTCCCTAGTGTCAACCGTCATCTCCGGCGGCTGATTGATCTGTAAAAACCAATCTGCTTTGACTCGTTTCAAAGAACCAACTATCAAGTCGGTTTTCAAGTCTACCGGCTCAATTGCCGGTCCGGTGGCTGACATTGGCGAACGAGACTCGCCGATCTATCCTCGAGTCTGTTCCCAACCTTGCTAGGTTGTAGAAAACCGGTAGATCAACCACCGGTGGTCCGATCCCTTCGGGAATCCCCAAAACCAGCCCAGGCGGGACCATTTCTGTTCCAGTCCAAGCCGACGGCCACCGGAGCTCTTTGGCACCCCCAACTGTCGACAATTGCCTATTCCGGAAGCCTCAGACCTAGCTGTGGTCCAAGATTGGCTACAGAACTAGCTTTAGTTTCAAGAAGATGCAGATCAAGGATCCGTTGTAGCAGAAAAACTTGCATTAGCAACTATCGGAAGGCAAAACAAGTTTGATCAAGCAAGAAGATTGGAAATTGTTAGTTAGGTGAGCTCTGAACGTGATTCATCTCATGTTGGTGCAGAACATTGCCTTCAACGTCACTAATGAGAAGACGACAACGGAATTGATGATGGCTTTGTCAAACATGTACAAGAAGCCATTTGCATCAATTAAGGTATATTTGATACATCGTCTTTTCAATTTGAAGATGGACAAAGGTACTTCTATGACAATTCACATCAACGAATTCAATGTGATCATGTCTCAATTGAGTACAATGGATATCAAATTTGCTGAAGAGGTAAAAAATTTAATTTTATATTCTCTACTTAAAAGTTAGAGTGCAATTGTTTCTACAGTGAGCAGTTCATTTGATAAAAGAAGTGAAGTTTAAAAAAATCTAAGATTTGATTCTTAGTGAGTACTTTCATAAAAGAGAGTTGGATAAATCTTTGGGCACTGCCTTGAATATTGATGGCTAAGGGAGAAGCAATCAACAAGGTTGAAACTAGTACTGTGGTAGATTAAAGTCCAACGAGAGAAGCAAATCAAGACTTCGTAGTGAAATAATTTGCTGGAATTGTGTAGAGAAAGGTCATATGAGACAAGATTGTAGAACCCCAAATTAGAAAATTTAGTATCGAAATCTAAATCATAATGAGGTCAAATCTTTGAATGCAACCCTTGAAAAGATACCTGACAATGATGCCTTAATTTTGAGCGTAATTTTTGCTTGAATTTTGAACTTGGATGCTTTGATGTACTCTATTTCGTGAAAAAAAATTATGCACAATTTTGTTGTTGGATAGTTTGGAAAGGTTTAACTTACAAATAATAAAGCTTTAGATATTGTGGGGAAGGATGATGTTCACAAAAAAATTGCCAATGGATATCAATGAAAGTTGCAAAATGTTATATTTCTTCCTATCCTTAAGAGAAATCTAATCCCTACAAATCAAGTACACCACCTAATACGTAACTTATTTTGGAGACTACTATCAAAAAATGGAAAAATGTGCCATGGTAGCACAAGGATCAAAGTTAGGAACATTGTACATGATTGAAAGCAGTAGAAAAACATTTAATGAGTTGGAAACTGATTCTAAATTGTGGCACCACAAGCTTGGATACATGAGCAAAAAGGGAATGAAGCAGTTAGAATGAAAGGGAAAACTGCTTAATATGAAGTCCATAAAAATTGGTCTATATGACATTTGCATTCTAGGGAAGCAAAAATGTGTCAGTTTTCCACATATTGGAAAAGAACAAAGAAAAAAAGAATTGAGTTGGTACACATAAATGTGTAGGGGCACCCCTATGCATTTCCTAAAGGTTTGTGTCACTGCATCGCCTTCACTGATGACTTCATTAAAAAAGTATGAGTTTATTTTTTGAATAATTTTGATGTATGTAGTACTTTTAAATAATGTAAAGCGAAAGTGGGAGAATGAGTCTAGCTTTAAGATTAAATATCTAAGGTTAAACGATGGTGGTTGTTATAATAGGTAGGAGTTCAAGCAGTTTTGTGTAGAGAATTGAATTAGGATGAAAAGAAAAGTTCTCAGCACCATCAAAATGGAATTGCTGAGAGGATAAATCGTACTTTAAATGACCATGCAAGAAGATGCATACAGAATTACCTAAGAAGTTTTGGGCGGATACACTTAACAGAGAGCAACATATCTAATCAACAAATGACCTTCAATTTCCCTTGATTTTAAGTTACCATAACAAGAATGGATTGGAAAGAAGGTAAATATCATGCACTGAAAGTTTTTTGTACATCCACATAGATTCTAAAAATAGGGACAAGCTTGATGCAAATGCTAAGAAAAGTCTTCTGTTTGGATTTGATTATGATTATTTTTGCTATCAACTTTGGATGATCAAAATAGGAAAATAATAAGAACAAATGATGCTACATTTGATGAAAGTATGTTATACAAGGATAATTCTATTACAGAATTTAGTGTGAGGAAACAAATGGAGGAAACTACATATTGAATTGGAAGGGGCTTTTAAGATAGTTTTGGTTAGGAATCCTGAAACTATTGATGTAGATTATAATAAAAAAACAAAAACAAGAATCACATACACTTGAATCCACTTTAAGACTTTAAGTAAATCAAGTAGAGCATTTAAATCTATATATAGGTATTCTCTAGCATTACATTATTTGCTTAGTGCTGGTGAACCAAAATATTTTGCAAAAGCAATGCCACTTATACATTCTATTAAGTGGAATTGGCAATTCGAAATGAGTTGGATACATTGGATTAGAATAGAATTTAGGTGTTAACTCACTTACCAGATAGGAAGAAGACATTGTAGAATAAATGGAAGTACTGGGTCTAAGAAGAACCCGATGATAGCAAGAGGCAAGAAAGGTAGTAGCAGAAGGTTTTTAGCAAAAGAAATGAACTAACTTCATGCAAACTTTCTCTCAAGTTGTGAAATTGACTATTATCAAGCTAGTGTTAAGTATTGTTGCTCCTGAAAGCTTACATCTAGAGCAGTTAAATGGAAAGACAACATTCTTCCACAATGACTTGGAGGAGGACATATACATGATATAACCAAAAGGTTTTCAAGTTCCCAACGAAGAAAATTATGTCTGCAAATTAAAGAAAAGTCTAGATGATTTGAAACATACTCCTAGATATTGGTATAATTTTTTTTTTTTTAAACGTATGCGTAATAACAAGTTTACTAGATGTAAATTGGATCACTACTATTACTTTAAAAAATCAATGACTACTATATTATTTTGCTATTGTATGTGAATGATATGCTCATTGCAAGATCCAACGTTAGGCAAATCAAGATATTAAAGCGTTAATTTTCAAAGGAGTTTGAAATCAAGGACTCGGAGCAACAAATCAAATTCTTGGTTAAGGATCACGCAAGAAAGATATGCAGAATTTCTAAAGTTGTCTCAAAAAAAGTATTGAGTCGAGCAAATTCGGAGTTATGAATGCAAAGCCTAGAAGTAATTTTTTAGAGAGTCTCTTCCATCTCTTGAAAAAGTAGTCATCAAAGACAGTTGAGGACAAGGATTATATGGCTTAAGTGCCTTATGGTCAGTTGTTGGCAAGTTGATATATGCTGTATACCAAACTAGCTATAGCTCACACGGTGGTTTATGGCAAAGTGGCTATTAAAATAACTGAAAGGCACTTCAGGTTTATGGTAAGTTGTTGGCAAATTGATATATGCTATGGTGTGTACCAAACTAGCTATAGCTCACATAGTGGTAGTCATGGGCAAATATATGGCTAATTTAGGAATAAAAATTGGGAAACTGTAAAGTGGCTATTAAGAAAATTGAGAGGCATTTTGGGTTTATGGTAAGTTGTTGGCAAATCAATACATGGGATAGTGTATACCAAACTAGCTATAGTTCACACAGTGATAGTCGTGAGCAAATATATGGCTAATCTAAGAATAAAGCACTGGTAAACTACAAATGGCTATTGAGATACCTGAGAGACACTTTAGATATGTCACTATGTCTTATGAAAAACAGTATGACTTTACAAGTTTTTGTCAATGCAAATCTTGACTTGGACAATAGGAAGGACACCTCACATTATGCTTTTTACTTAGGTGATACTGCAATCAGTTGAATATCTAGACTTCATAATTGTGTGTGTCTCTGTGTCACTAAAGCTAAATGTCCCTCTTAGCCACAAAAGCTAAGTACGTCATTATATACGAAGCTAATAATGAGATGATTTGGTTGAAGAATTCTTTGAACGATATAGGAAAGAAGCAGGATAATAGTGTTCAATCACACTTGTCTTACAAAGAATCTAGTATTTTATTTAAGGACAAAGCATATTGAGTAGAAGTATCTTCATATTCGTCAGCTGGAAAATCTACAACATAAGTTAACCAAGGTTGTCATCACCAAAAGGACCGAGGCTGTGCATTGCCTTTGTTGGCCTCACGGTTAGTGATGAGGAGGTCATAGCACTAGGACAATTATGGTTACAAAGTCAAGTGAAGACTATAGAAAACTATTGCTTAAGATTAGCATCCAAGTGGGTGATTGATAAAGCACAATAATATGAAAGTAGAGAGGCTTTTCACTGCAAATGATATGCATGTAACTTTCATGTTAAAGCAAAGAAAAAATATTATGTTAATGGTATATACGTAATTCTTATATAACTTGTATGCATAGGGCAATAATTTTGTAGTTGTAACACTGAAACTTGTAACGTTGAAAATTGATGATAATACTGATGATGAAGAAATTGCGTAGTGTGATGTTTTTTCCCTTCCTAATTTTGGAAGGCTTTCTATGTAAAAATTCATGTCTTTTTTTTTTTTTTTTTTTTTTCACTTCGACCATTTTTATTCCTAACAATTGTCACCATTGTTGTCATCGTCATCAATATTCGAAATCTGAGGGCCATTGTGGAATTGAGGCTGACCGCTGCAGCAAAATTGGCAGTGGCAGCCCAGTAGGCACAGGCCGACCGTCATCTCTTGCTGTCTGAATGATTCATTTCCATCCGTAACCCGTTCTCTTTCCTTTGGAGGACCAGGCCGCTCAGATACTGCGCATTGGCAGAACCGGTGCTTTGAGCCATCTTAGAGAAGGCGCTTGCTTCATTTGACAGCAGATTCTCTGGAGTGTCGTGTTCTGCTACCTGAAGTGAATGATTGAAGGCATCGTAATTGATACTTGCATAAGAAAATAGAAACGCAACAATATTGAAATGCATGAATAGTTAATTGGGGTCACGGTCCTTCTAAGTTGACGAGAAGTTTCAAGTGCCCTAAGAATCATACATATTCATGATGACAAAACATGACTATGCATTTCATGCTAGTACTGATGTATGCATGATGAACTGTGATGGTAGAACATACTTGGCCAGCATCGATTACAAGAACTCGGTCAGAGTCGATGATGGTGTTAAGTCTGTGGGCGATGATGAGCATGGTGCAGTAGGTAAATTCTTCCCGGATGGTTTTCTGGACGAGAGCATCAGTTCTAACATCGACGGCCGCAGTTGCTTCATCGAGAACAAGAATCTTTGATCTTCTTAGTAATGCTCGAGCAAGACACAGCAGTTGCCTCTGTCCGACGCTAAAGTTCTCTCCACCCTCCGAAACCTTGACAGAGCACAACCAACATCAATTAAATCAATGGATATTTTTAACTTCACCTTTCTTAACTAGCAAGAAAAAACGACTGATGTATTCTGAATCCAATAGAATAATGCAGAGCATTACATCGGCCTCTTGCATATAGAAAGACCAAACATCTATAAAAATCGACCTATCAACTTCAGTTTAACACTACAGATACCATAACGTCTAACATATCTGGACAAGTTATGGAACGGATCCTTCAGCATTTCTTGCAGGTAAAACAATTCCAACATTTGTACCACTCTGTCCGGTATACCACCAAGTCCAGCCCACATTGACGGTTCTTTTTCTCTGCCTTGCAGTCTTATTATTTAGTTCAGGTGGAGGAAATTATATATTAAATGGAAAATCTGGAGGTAACAGTGGTGTAAGCAGAGCATTTGAGCAAAAATATTTGTAATCATAGCTAGAAGATTATTGCTAATTATTTCTCACTAATCTTGTCAACATCTTTAACTTCAAAAACTTTTAAAAACCATGTCAGACTTCTTTCCTGAATAATAATTCACGTCACTTGCCTTGTATTAGTTCGACTCAATATCTCTCCTCTCTGCCAAAGGGCATTAACATAGTCAATGGTTATTGTCACCATCTCAACACTTCCATGCTTTAGACAGCCTCTAACAATCCTTGTCCTTCACAGTACAATTTGCATAACTTAGATATTTTCTCTTTAACATTGCAGATAATTACCGATGATTTCATCAACATTAACCTGAATTCAATAGAAATTGCACTGATCCCTTGGATTAAGATTTTACATCTAGTAAATTTTCGCAAGCTTACCTCAGCATCCAGGCCATTAAAGTTCCTCCTGATAACATCCTTCAAATGTGCTCTCTCCAAAGCCTCCCAGAGGTCAGCATCATCATGTTCATTGAAAGGATCGAGATTGAATCTCACAGCTCCTACACAAAATTGAAAACAAAGAAACTATTGGAGACGGTACTTATTCTCCACAAATGAAGGAATCTAAAGTTTCTTTCTGGTATATCATTGAAGCTTCTCGGTCCACAGTAATGGAGTTCAATGTATGCAGTTATGATTCGTAATGTAGCCTTTTTCACATGAAATATCAGACAACTCATGAAAAGAAAGTTGGTCAATTTTTTATGCAGAATGTTCCTTGGAATCAAACCAAAGTAAAAGGACAGTGGATTAAGACATTTTAACAGATTAGTACTGGTCAGCACAGAATTGGATTGCAAGAATAGTAAGTGGCTCTTGTGAATGATACTTGGTCCGAGAGTACAGAGTTCTGGACCTCCAGTATCAGACATAATAAGTGCAAGAGAAAACTCTCAGCTATGAATTGGTTAGAGGACATAGCAATATCAACCAGTGGGCAGACTGAAAAGCATGAACTTGTAAGCAGAATCTCCTACAGAATATCAGAGAAGTTGAAGGAAAAGGGGGAAGGAAGAAAAAGCGATTTTAAAAAACAAGATACAGAGTATTTCATGGTGCCTACCTGAGAAAAGAACCGGTGATTGTGGTATGATGCTAAGGACTTTCCGCAAATCTTCCAGTCCTATTTTAGAGGTGTTGCACCGATCAATCAAGATTCTTCCTTTTTCCAGCTCGACAATTCGGAACAAAGCATTTATCATGCTAGATTTTCCAGCACCGGTTCTTCCGACTATTCCCAATTTCTCGCAGGGTGCTGTTGAAAAGGACAATCCATGCAAGACGGGAGGAAGTTCAGGTCTGTAACGAAGGACCACATCTTCAAATTTAATTAATCCTGATGAAGGCCAGCCAGGAGGGGGCCGGTTGCTCTCTATTATAACCGGAGCTTCTGAAGGCAATTCTATGTACACACTCACACGCTCCACAGCATTTAGACTATTCTCAGCATTGCTTGCTTGTCTCAGTACACCGCTCAAAAGGTTTGTTATATTCAAAGTGTAGCTGAGCAGGAGACCCATCGTTGAAGCAAAGGCTGCTCTGTTTTCTGCATTTCTAGTCTGCATGACTGCAAACGTTGCTGTCAACCAGATCATTATGCCTCCTAGTGTCTCCAACCTTATGTTGAGCCAAATGTTGGAACTGACATTGACAAGGGTGAATCTGATGTTATTGTCCATGGCCTTGGCATTACTGGTGGCCAACCTATCATGTGCTTTATATGCACGAATCGTTGACAAGCCATTCAATGCTTCTCCGAATTGTGCATAAACTGGAGATCTGGTGATTGAATCCAAGCGTTTCACTTCACGAGATATAGTCTGTTAACAGCAGCAAGGCAAACAATTAGATAGACAATTATATCCAGACTTCCAAAGGGCTCGGCTATGGGTAGAGGGCGAAACGTGTGTTAGAAAAAGAGGTATAGTTCTATTAACGTGTGTTAGAAAAAGAGGTATAGTTCTATTGAGCAATTAAAAGGATCTACTGTTATCATTGATCATTAATGGCCCCCCTACCACAAAAAAATTGACAAAAAAGATGGATAAATGAAACTTTCAATATTGAACCGTTGGTGCTTAGTACTTATTCACTGTTTCATACAAAGGAAAAAAATAGTGTTGCTTTCTACTATGAAAGGATTATGGAAATTGCGTTTCCGAATTTCCACTATAAAACAATTAAATGACGGTGCATATTGTCACAGGCATAACAAAAAATGTAAATACAACATGAAATTGTCAGTTAATGTAGCAAAAGAACATTGCCAACCCCACCAAGTGGGACAAGTTTTGGCAATTGTTGCTGTTAGTAGCAGAGAAAATATCACTTTGCATGAAAGAGCATTATGGCCCAAACAAAACTGCACTGACCTGGTAATATAGATAGGCTGCATAAAACAAGATCAAGAGCGGCGATATGGCCCAAAGAGAGATTGTGCTTACAATTCCTATGAGCACAAAAGTCGAAAGTAGCTGGCAGAGCTGGCCCATAAACAAATTTACAAATCTGGGAACATTGCGATCTATGTCCCCTAGATCCTTGGCAAACCTGTTGATTATTCTTCCCACTGGGTTGGTGTGAAAGAAAAGCATTGGAGCCCTTAATATAGACCGAAGCATAGAATCATGCAATGTTTTTGCTGCGGAAAGACTCGAAATAATCAACCAATAAGCGTTAGTCAGCGTCACAGTCACCTGATTCACAGAAACATGGGAGTTGTCACAGACATTGCTAGAAGACCTACCCTTCAGTTGACATATGCCCACATCCACCAAAGACTCTATAATACAGAAAACTAGAAAAATAGCAAAGCTAACAAATAGTCTGCTTCATGTTATGATAAATCAGTTTCTCTCTGAAAATACAATACTTTCTACACTATAAAAAAGAAGTTGTAAGCCAAACTCGAGCACCAAGAGGCTATGAAGCACTGATACTCTCCAAGAGCCTTCGTGTCGTGTCAAACACTTCAACACGTGTCCGACACTCTCCGACACTCGGTTAATATTTGTCGGAAAATCCGACACCTGGTCAACTTTCTCGACACTCTCCGATGCTTGAGTTGGAATTCTGACATACGAGTTTCTGACACGTGATTCCGATATCGAGGTCAATTTTAAAAATTCAATAAATAAGAGGCCAATATATATATGTGTGTGTGTGTGAAAAAATAAAACACAATAATAACAATAATAAATGGAGAAAGAAATAAAACCTAGTTTTCTCTTCTCTTCTGACTCCCACTTCCCGTGATACATAATTCACCCCTTAAGTTTTTGTCTCCTCTTCCAACATGTCTAACATGCAACTCCAGAATATGGCTCGCTTGTTTTTTCTCCAAGTTTTATGAATTATTGAAATAGAGTTGAATTTGTCAAATTGAAACATTGAATGATATTAATAAATGGCGGATTAATGTTTTTAGTGTATATTCATTCTAGGCTTGTTTAATTATTTATTTATTTATGAATTTGATTGAAATTAATTTGATTGAAATAATCATAAAAATGATAATTTATTGTGTATATATAAAAATATATGTCTAATATACAAAGTGTTCCAACGTGTCGGAATTCTCTATTTTTTGAGAAACGACGTGTCGGCGTGTCGTGGTGTGTCGTATCGCGTGTCAGTGTCGGTGCTACTTAGCCAAGAGGTAATGTGCTAATGTGGCTTCCCCACTTCATCAAGAATCAAAACGAAATTATAGAAACACAAGCTACTGCAGAAAAGATAGCAACATTGGAGAAACTGAATCGGAGATCTATCTACTGACTTGACATACCTGACCAAAGGACAGGAGCCCGTAGATCAATATGTAGAATCCTGGTCTGTAGTTTTCCGAAGTGCTTTGATGTGTCCAGAAACTCAACCACGTGCTACTTGAAATTCGAAGAACTTCAGTTAAAGTATAGCAAATAAAGAGTACTGCCACCACCCACAGGCCTCCCAGTGCCCCTTTGTACCTAAAAATAGATTAAGTGAAAAAGGAAATCAGATCTTGTCAAAAAAAAAAAAAAAGGAAATCAGATCATACGCATGTCACAGACAAGTAGCATTATTGCTATGTAATTCTATGTTCCAGATTTATCGGTCTTAACGGAAATAGAGGGAAAATAGCATTTTACAAAACAAAAACAGTGTTCGGGTTTTCAATAAAAAGGAACTGTCAAATTCGTGGACTTTAGGTGTTTATAAGCATTTAGTGATATGCATGAAACATAGTTATCATGTGGAGGAAACCTAAGCATTGCAGAAAAAGCTACTTAGAGACCTTTCGAGTGATGTCACGTGAAGAAGAGAAAGAAATGTTGCGCAAACTTACACTCAATGTTACCTCCATACCGTCTTAGGTATTACATGGACTTTCTTGAACTTTCTGTTCAATCTATCACATTTATGTTTTATGTCATTTAATTGGCTTATTTGAACCCTTGTTCCATTGTAGAGTTCAATAAAGTCTTTAGGTCATGAATTTATTATCCACAAATAAGCCTTCTTCATAACTAATCTGTCTACACAACAAGTATTAGAAGATGAAGCTTCATATCATGCATTTTAATACCTCATCAGGACTTTCCAACTCACAATGCCTGTTTCCCGTTCCTCTTGCTTAATAAGTACCAACTTCCCTCCTTCACCTTTCTTCCCATGGTCTTGATTTTTAGGCAATTCATTAACAATGGTGTCAGCTGCTGATTTGGATGTTTTCTCCTCTACATTTTTCTTCTCCCCCTCCTTATCATCTTCTATTTGTTCCTCCATTTTTCCTGCATTCTCCATAAGTGTCTGGAACAGTACCTTGCTTTTAGAGAGCTCCTCAAAAGTCCCCTCCTCTTTGACCATTCCTTCATGAACCAAAATGATTCGATCCACTTGAGGAAGAAAATGTAGCTGATTCGTGACAAGAATCTGGGTCTTCCCTCGCAGCTCTTCCTTGATACAGCTATTGAACACCTGTAGTTGACTGCGGATTAGTATAAGTTAATACAGTGCCCTCATTTCTGAAAATTCAGAAAAGAGATCCTACTGAATGGAAGATCTATAAATATGAAGCTAAAGCTCACTTCGGACAGGGGGCAGTCAAGCAAAAGGCTCAGATACCCCATTTTACTAAAAAAAATTAAACAAATAAATAAATAAAAGAAGGTGGTCAAACAAAGACAATAATAGAAATACACAAATATAAGTTAAGAAGTCCCAAATCGGAAAATGCTTTAGAGTATTGAAAGTAGCAGATGTTGCTTTGATTATCCAAATATTGATTGCAGCAAGTTATCTTAAGGGCAGGACTAGCATCAAAATCATTATCCTTGATTAACCGAAGCATTTGAGCATGCCTTGCACAAAAAGCTTTCCAAGTATACAGGTAATTGTTTAAGCCGTATAACATCAATTGCTACACCTGTGGTAATCTGAAGTGACGAATTCTGTCTTGTGAATTTCATACCTGTCGACCAACATGAGCATCTAGAGCACTTAAAGGATCATCAAATAAGTAAACGTCTGAATTTGAGTAAACAGCCCTGGCCATGGAAACCCTCTGCTTTTGGCCTCCACTTATATTCACCCCTCTTTCCCCAATCTCTGTAAGATCGTGACCCTGAGGAATAAATGAAATAGATTATTAACAGATCACATCCCATGTTAAAAGAGATACTTGCAAAGCACTGTATTCCACTTAACTGGAAGCAAATCAAGATCATGCTCCAATTGAGTAACGCTGACTGCCTTCCAATATCTTTCTGCTTCAAATTCAGACCCAAATAATATGTTGTCTCGCACCTGAAATCACACATAGGACACAAAATAAATTGATGATAAGGCACCCAACATCGACAGATAAATAAAACCAGCAGTGGGCAACTTACAGTGGCATTGAAAATCCACGACACTTGAGGAACATAAGCAACGGTTCCCCGTATAGTAACGCATGCATCAGAGACAGGAGATAGTTCCCCAAGCATTGCCGATATGAGAGATGTCTTTCCTTGTCCAGTACCACCAACAATAGCCACTAAGCTACCCACTGGTATTTCCAGATTGATGCTCGACAGGGTGGGTTTTTCTGCCTGAAGTTAGCTGAAAATTTAGCCTCCACTTGAAATAAGATATTGCAACAAAAAGACTGGAAACCACCATCAACAACCATTTATTTATGCTGAATCATCAAATATCAGTTGGAAGACACAGCTACGTTAACTTGAACCTTCAAAATGCTGGCAGAAGAGATGCATTCACCCAGAGAAATTATGTCCTCTGAGTTCTGAGTTCAGTTATTTTCCTCAGAATTCACCAAGAGTAAATTACAAATAGAAATTAGGACAAGTTTCCTTTGAAGATGCTCACCTTTATAGAAGTTGTGAGAGCGCAGCTCACTTAACTATATGTTTAAGTTGTTCAATGAAGGCGTGGTTTAAATTTTGATTATGGCATCAACCAACTTCAGGGTGTTTTTTTTTTTTTTTTTATATGCCCCTATCTTTCAAACACATCAGTGACAATTACTGTTTATAAATGCATTTTGATGGTGTTACAACCCTTAAAACCTAGACAATTCAGACATACTAAAGTCAACAGTTTATACACATTGAGAAAAGTTAGGTAAGTGATTTTGCCAGACAAAATGACTCATGTTTATTTGACCTTTGAGTCCCATGAAAAGTGCCCATCCTTGATTGAAATAGCTGGCTCTCCTGGCTCAATCGCTGGATTTGGAACTAATACTCTCTCTTCTGTTAAAAAAAGTTCCTCCAAACGTTGCAGGGAAACATTTGCAGTAACAACCTGGACACAAAAATAAGATGGGAAACTAAAAGATGACAAACAAATGTTGGCAACCACTGTTATAATAAAATTGCTGGATCTAAGATGGACAATATGCCTCATCCTTGAGAAAGTAAAGGTAAAAACCGAAATAAGCCCAAAACAGAAAATCCGACTCCTGTTAAGTTACTTTAATTGAGTTTCTTTTATTATCAGAGTTTTATTTCCTTTTTTACTTACATAAGGGTATTATTGTCATATACAGTTTATATTCAATATAAATACAATTGGTGTAGGGTTTCTATTTCTATAGAAATCTACAGCCCCTTTTTTGTTTCTTTCTTCTACATTCTCCTTCTCCTCTTCTCTATTCCTTCTCCCGTCTTCTTTCTCTTACTATTTGCTACGGGTTCTCTAATCAGCTTTGTGACATGGTATCAGAGCAAGTCTAACTACCTGATTACTTGATCCTATTGCTGGTTTGAGAGTCCCCTAGTAACCCTACTTCTTCTCTGGTGCACAGCCACCTAAAGCTGTAATTTTTATCTGTTTTCTCTTCAAGTCTTGATACATATGAGATCAGAAGATATCAGATTCATCAGGTTCGGTTTGTGAACATGGATTACAACTCTTACGGATTAGCGGATTCAAAATCAGAGTACTTTATTGATTATGGTTGACTGGTCTTGCTGGGTTTCCGTCAAGCATATAATTATTTGAATCGAGATTTCTGGTCAAATATCTTCTTTTATACAGCAGTCTATATTTATGAGTTTTCAGCATCCCTTTGGTTAATTGATGGAGCCAATTACATCTGATTATACATCAGTTTTGCTGTTTTGTTTCTTGCACTAAAGTTTCAGCCTTCTTGATGAGTGGTAGATATATTTCTATTGAGATTATCATCATGAGTGACACTAAGGCTCCTATAGATAGTGTCAATGTTCATATTACCACTATTAAATTGAATGGATCCTCCAATTACTTGTTATGGGCCCAAGCTGTGAAGGTCTATATTAATGCCAAAGGGAAACTTCATTATCTTACCACAGACCCTCCTGCTGAAAATTCTAGAGACTATAGTGATTGGATGAGAGAGAATGATACACTTCTGGTGTGGTTATGGAATAGCATGGAACCATCCATCGCTGCTAATGTCATGTCTCACACAACTGCTAAGGGAGTATGGGATGATCTTATGGAGAGTTACTCGCAAGACAAAAATATGTCTAGAGTTTATGAACTATATGAGAAGATCTTTAATTTTAAACAGGGAGACAAGTCTCTTGGAGAGTATTATAGTGCTTTGAAAGGTATGTGGGAAGAACTCAATCTTTATCAGCCCATCACTTCTGATCTTGAGAGACTTAAGACACAACGAGCTGAATTTCAAGTGGCCAAGTTCTTATCTGGCTTGAATGTCGACTTACAGCCTGTGAAGAGTCAACTTCTTGCTGGCAAGAGAGTTCCTTCTATGAATTCAGCATTTGTGGCTAGTAATGGTGGTCGTGGTCGTGGTGGATTTTCCAATAGAGGTCATGGTTTTGGGGGAGGTCGTAGTCGTGGTGGTGGACGTAGTGGACAAAGTTCTAATCGAGATAGCCGTCGGTGTATATACTGCGGCAAATCCGGTCATATTGTTGACACTTGTTGGGCCAAACATGGCAAGCCAGAGTGGGCTCAACAATTAGTTACTGCAAATACTACTGTGTCTGAAGGGAGTGGTCGTGGTCGTGGTGGATTTTCCAATAGAGGTCATGGTTTTGGGGGATCTATCCCACCTGGACGGGGACAAAGTTCTAATCGAGATAGCTCGGTGTAGATGATATCCGGTCATATTGCACAACTCATGGCAAGCGTGTCCAACAACTAGAAATACTACCGGTTTCCAAGGGAGTTCTTTCATCCACTTGCCACTCTTGCACGTACAAGTAACATGGCCTCCTTCTCTACTTTGTCTCCTAACACCTCTTGGGTCATTGACTCGGGAGCTTCTAGTCATATGACAGGTAAGCAAGAACTATTTTCTTCCCACCATAACTCTAGTCCTTCATCAGAAGTTATTTTAGCTAATGGTTCATCGACTCAAGTGGTTGGATCAGGGATTGTTTCACTTACATCTTCCTTATCTTTGTCCTCTGTTTTCCATGTTCCCCAACTTCCTTTAAATTTGTTATCTGTTAGTCAGTTAACTAAAGCTCTTAGTTGTTCAGTTACATTTTACCCATATCATTGCTTTTTCAGGACCTTCAGACAAAGAAGATGATTGATGGAGAGCATGAACGTGATGGACTCTACTATCTAAATGGTGTCTCCACTGCTAACGCCAATGGTCTAGCTACTAGTTCTATTACCCCTCTATTATGGCATTCTCATTTAGGGCATTTATCTTTATTTAAGTTACAATAAATAATTCCCGAGTGTAAATCAATTTCTACTCTTGAGTGTGAGGCTTGTGAACTTGGGAAACATCATCGTAGTTCTTTTCCTAGTCGTAATGATTCTCGTGCATCTACTTTACTTGAACTTGTTCATTCGAACATCTGGGGATCTTCCCGTATTGCTAGTAGAAATGGTTTTAAGTACTTTGTTACTTTTGTGGATGATTATTCTCATTTAACATGGCTCTATATGCTTCATGACCATTCTGAATTTTTACACGTTTTCCAATTATTTCATCGTGAGGTTACTAATCAGTTCAATACATCCCTTAAAATTTTGTGAACAGATAATGCTTTAGAATATACACAGAAATCAATTTCTTTGTTTTGTTCTAATCTTGGCATTATACATCAAACAAGTTGTACTTATACCCCTCAGCAGAATGGTGTGGCCGAGAGAAAGTACCATCACCTTCTAGAAGTTGCTCGTTCACTCTTATTTCACATGAATGTGCCAAAATCATTTTGGAGTAATGCTGTCCTTATCGCATGTTACCTTATAAATCGTATGCCTTCCACTGTCCTCAATCATCAGTCACCAATCGGTGTTGTATTTCTTGACAAGCTGTTATTCTCTCTTACCCCACGTGTCTTTGGGTGTGTCTGTTTTGTTCATAACCTACGTTCCGATTCTGATAAACCATCTCCCCGTGCTACTAAATGTATTTTTCTCGGCTATTCACGTACACAGAAGGGATAACGGTGTTATGGTCCTACAACTTATACTCAATATGTTAGTGCTGATGTTACTTTTTTCGAGGGTACACCATACTATTCTACTGAGGGTAAAGAGTTTTCAACTGACATTATAGCTGATCCTCTTATCCCACAACAAATTCCCCAAGATTCTGTTAGTCCTTCTCTAGCATCTCCTCCCTTGCAAGTGTATCAACGCGAAAGCAGTCTATGGCACCACCAGTCTCCAGCTCTTCCATACCCTCCAATCAATCTTCCTCCTTGTCTCCTGGTCTAGATGATCTTCCGATTGCCTTTCGCAAAGGTACTCGGTCTTGCACACAGAAATCCTCTTTGGCTTACCCTATTGAGCATTCTGTGTCTCTCTCACATCTTCCTTCTCCATTACATGACTTTGCTCTATCATTACAAACTCACACAATTCCTACTTCTACCACTGAGGCTTTGTCTCGTATTGAGTGGAAGAAAGCTATGGATGTGGAAATGGAAGCTCTGGTGTCTCGCCAAACGTGGTCATTGGTTGATCTTCCCCTTGGGAAAGATGTGGTGAAGTGTCATTGGGTGTACACTATCAAGTACAATCCAGATGGCTCAATCGAGCGTCTTAAAGCTCGACTCGTTGCTAAAGGTTTTACTCAAACTTATGGAGTGGATTATTTTGAGACTTTTTCCCCTGTGGCACGTCTCAACTCTATTCGTGTTATTATTTCTCTTGCTGTGAATTTCGATTAGCCATTATATCAATTGGATGTCAAGGATACTTTTCTTTATGGTGATTTGTCTGAAGAAGTATATATGGAGCAACCTCTTGGGTATGTTGCTTAGGGGGAGAATCGTAGTAAAGTATGTCGACTACATAAGGCCATTTATGGGTTGAAACAGTCTCCAAGAGCATGGTTTGAAAAATTCAGTTCAGTGATTTCCAGATTTGGTTTTCACTAATGTTATTCTGATCATTCTGTTTTTGTTCGCAAGAAGGAATCGGGGGTGGTCATTCTTGTGGTATATGTGGATGATATAATTGTCTTTGGTAGTGATATGACCAGCATTTCTGAGGTTAAGTCCTTTCTTCAGTAGCAATTTCAGATTAAAGACTTGGGAACTCTTAGGTATTTTCTGGGTATTGAAGTTTTACGAAGTAAAAAAGGTATTAATTTGTCTCAGCGAAAGTATGTTTTTCATCTTTTGTCTGAGACAGGTACACTAGCTGCCAAGCCAGCTGATACTCCTATGGATCCGAATCAAAAGTTTGGAGTTGATGATGGAAATGAAATTGAAGACAAGCATCAATATCGACGTCTAGTTGGGAAACTAATTTATCTTACTGTTACACGTCCCGATATTTATTTTGTTGTTGGTGTGGTGAGTCAGTTTATGGAGTCACCTAAGAAGGCTCATTGGGATGATGTATGTCGCATTCTTCGATATCTTAAAAGCTCTCCTGGTAAGGGACTAATTTATAAATCTAATGGTTCTTCCACTCCGGTTGGCTATTTTGATGCTGATTGGGCTGGGTCAACATATGATCGACGGTCTACAATTGGGTATTGCACCTTTATTGATGGTAATTTGGTTACTTGGAGAAGCAAGAAACAAACTACCATTACCAGGTCTAGTGCGGAGGCTGAATATCGTGCTATGGCACATACTGTGGCCGAATTGTTGTGGTTGAAATCTCTTCTCCAGGAGCTTGGATTTTCTATTAATCAACCTATTGATATGATGTGTGATAATCAAGCAGCTATTTATATTATTGGGAATCCTGTTTTTCAAGAGTGAACTAAGCATATAGAAGTTGACTATCACTTTGTTCGTGATGCTGTGAAGCAGAAGCTAGTTGCTACTCCTTACATTGCCTCTAGAGATCAGTTTGCTGATATGTTTACCAAACCATTATTTTGTCCTACTTTTGTTGCTGGTTGTTCCAAGCTAGGCATGGGTGACCTATATGCTCCAGCTTGAGGGGGAGTGTTAAGTTACTTTAATTGAGTTTCTTTTATTATCAGAGTTTTATTTCTTTTTTTACTTACATAAGGGTCTTATTGTCATATGCAGTTTATATTCAATATAAATACAATGGGTGTAGGGTTTATGTTACTACAGAAATCTACAGCCCCTTTTTTGTTTCTTTCTTCTACATTCTTCTTCTCCTCTTCTCTATTCCTTCTCCCTTCTTCTTTCTCTCATACTATTTGCTGCAGGTTCTCTAATCAGTTTTGTGACAACTCCCACTTTCTAAATATCGTAAAAGCCATTTAATGAAGAGAGAATCTGTTACAGATTTAGTCATCACAACATGGTTTAGCCTTCAGTTCACTTTTCACATTGATGTAACAGGTCCTACTAATTAAATTTCTATTGTTTATTCTATTTCAACAACAAGACAATTAGTTCAGGTTAAACGAAAATGTAGTGCATGAGAAATGCTCGTAAAACTTTTCTTACTCCGTATTGTCCAAGCCAAAGAATCAACCCTTCAGTATGATGATTTACTATGGTTCACCTTTGATATTGTGTTATTTTTCTTGCAGTTTGATATTGTCGATCATTTTCTTCTTCACTAAGTACTTAATCTGAATGAGGGTATCACGCCAACACATCCGAGGTATACAATTAGGTGCAAAAACAAAATGATAGATCCTTTGTCCACATAATAACCACACATGTTGATGTTGATGAAGAAAGATCAGTACACTATTCTATTTGAGTGACAGAGATAGAGAAATGAGGGTAGGATGAAGTGAAAGAACCTGAGACATCAAGCTAGGGAGCATGTCCAAAGGAAACCGTAGCACCGCGAAAAGAGAGAGTGATGTAAATGCCCTCGCTGGTGTCAAATCCCCACCAAGCAAAGTGAATGTCCCAAATGAGACAACGGTTACAATGACAGGGATGCTGTTCAGTACAAAGCTGTTGAACTGACACCAACATTGAACTCTCAGACAAACAGAAAACCATCTAGCATTATGGAAGAAGAAAATGTCATGTTCATTAGTTCTCACACACCTGACAAAAAGGGTCTAAACCCACTCATCTACTTCTACATGAGAAACAAATGGAGACTATTTCATTGCACTGTAATAAGTCTGCTGATTGAAAAACAGCAACTATAAGTCTATGACTACTCAGCTTACACGCAACGGTGAATGGAGTTCAAGACTAGATAAATAATTTTACACGGTAAACCAATCACTTTTTTTATTTTACACTAACCTATTCTCATGATAATGAAAAGAATCAGAGAATTCGAATTGCTTGCAAACGAGCACCTTTGAAAGTACTTCAACTGCTTTTAGACTGCTTGGTAAGTTTACCGCAGGCAGAAAGCCAAGATAGTTTGTTCCATAGATAGAGTGTTTTCACATTTCTTTTTTGGCATAAGCAATATCCTGCCACTGAGGTTCTCTAATTTGTATCTCTCTCTCTCTCTCTCTCTCTCTCTCTGCACACGCACGCATGTGGGTATGTGGATGTGCGTGTACACATGCGTACATACATATTTTATACCAATATAGACATGTATACTGGGGAAAGCAAGAATTTTCCAAATGTCAATACAGATGATACTTCCACAATCAATAAAGGCACAATATTATCTTAATTTTGAAGTAATCCATACTGCAGATACTAGTTGCACCCTACGGAACCATGAAAGCTCATCACTTCGTACTTCTTGAACTTTACATTGAAAGCTCTTTTCCCAAGCGTAACATCTGCAAGAATTTTTGTGATGAATTTGAGTAATTATAAAACAAACACAGCCATAGAAGATGTAGGCCAGGGCATCTTGCTAATTCAACATACTTCACAGTGTCCATTGCCGCCAAAATTTCGTTCATAAGGCTGACTCTCTTGTCAGTCCACTGCAGCCCTTCCTTGGTCAGTTTTTGCATTTTGCTGATTATGATCGTCTATTAACCGTGAAAAAAATTATGAAAGATGATTGATTGACAGATAGTGAATCAATCATCATGATATAAACTATATAATTCATGAGTTTAGTGACGAAGTGGCATGGAAAACCTCATAGCTAACCACATATAGCACAATATAGAGATTGTGAATCTGGCAATTTGTTTATGAGCAATAAGCAGAGTAGACAGAGATCACTAAATTTAACTCATGGAACTCTTTACTTGTTAGACCATTTTTCTGTGGTCCCAATGGCAATAAGAAATAATTGCCTTCAAATCTTAAGCAACCATATTTGGCTTTCTAGAGCATGCTTTGTAGCACAAAGCACCACACCAACAATATTACTGATACAACCATTGCTAAGTAGAAGTTTCAAAGGATAAACGACCTCTACTTAGTACCTGGATCAGAATGCCCCTTATGAAAATTAAAGTTAAAAGAGAACTTGGACCTCCAGGTCAGCACAAATATTAACCTATATATGATTTAACTAAAATTGGTAAATAATTAAAATAATCATGGACAAATTGGTATTTCTGATATTATAGTGAGGATAACTTTCGGGGGAAAGAGAGAGCACGAGGTTACTTGCAAGGGGATCATGAGGACAAGCATGAGAGATCCAGGCAGCGAAGCAATGCCCAATTGCTGGTACAGAAGAACCATGGCAATGACAATACGAAATGGAGCCGACCATAAGTTGTGAAGTTGTCGGCATATTTGCTGAACAATATCAGCTGTCACGTTAGATGTAATTCATAGAATTTGCTTTTGCAGAGTCAGAAGAGCAGGGCATTTGTACTGAGGAAGATGTCACAATTGACTTAACTAAATAATGTTGCAGCAATAAGAGAACTATGGTCGCTATGTCATAAAACATGTAGGGGGTGAGAAATCTCACCTCGAGTGCGTTAGCATCTGTAGTCATCATGTTTGTTATCTTTCCAGATTGGAAATTCTTGCGACCCTCGTGAGTAAGTCTTAACGATTTGCGGAAAATGGCCACCACCTACCAATTGGTTGAACAAGCTATGTTAATTGCTCTACTATGACAAATGATGAAGAACGACCAAAACTGAGCATCTGATACTGAGGATTTGTACACATCTGGCAGAGGTTTTACCAAAGTTGACCTCAGCCTAAATCCCGTCCGAAATGAATTTTGAAAGTACTGGGCTTCGCAAAGCACACCGAACGACTGAACAGATTTCAATCAGAAGTCAATAACATATCCAAAAACAGTAAATTTCACATATCTTATTGAAGAAAGGACATAAACATGGAATAGGAACCACAAGCCAGAGGCACCGACAATTATAAGAAATGCAGACAATAAACTTGATTTACCATTTACAAAAGTGAGAATGATATTTACTTCACACATTGCACTATAAAAATTTAATTGTATGCAAACTTAGAAGGAAAGGACTCTGTCTCCTAGCATAAATGACAAACTCGACACAAAACAAAGAAAGGATCATACCACACTGACAAGAATCAGAAAGGCACAGATGTAACCAATCCATGCAGGGTCCCCTCTTTGCATTGACTGCATGTTGCAAAGAATGATGCATTAGAAGGAAAAAAAAAATCCGTTCCTGGAAAGCTAACCTGCATCTAACATAATCCACCGTGATGTTGACTGAAATACAAAAGTAAAAGTTCAGTCTATGAGCAGAATATTCTTCGCCATGGAAAGGCGGGGCAATTGAGACTTCTAGACAATGTTAGAACAGAACAGATGAGATTCTTATTGAACCAATCATAGTTCCTATAGTCACTAAGCCATTGCTGTTCATTTGTTGCCTTGTGTAAATTGGAGGAGCTTCCCTGTCACAACAATTTAAGAAACACACTGAAATAATTACTAGAAAATGACATTTTACCATAAGATAAGCATGTTAACTCTGTTTCTGCCAGGGTCTGCCCTCCCTGTTAACATCCCTTCAAGTTTTCCATACAAAAATGGTTTATTGAACAATATTCTAATTATTTTAAGAGGAAGGTTCCATGGAAACAATTTTCCATAATGAAGCACATGTTTCTAGAAAGAAGATAAAAATTAACAATTGCTGGATTTCATCAAAATCTTAAAAGCAGAGTCCAGCATTGATTTTAAAATTTATGCCTACAAATTCATCTAAGAGAGAGAGAGAGAGAGTTGGAACAACTTACTTGAAGGAGGTAGTTCAGCAATGTGGGCCCTGCAAACTCAGAAAGATCGCTCCCTATCTGTAGTTTTTCATGTTAGAAAGAATTACTAAGCTTCCAATGAGCATTGCAAATCAAAGTGCACAGTATGCTCTTGAAGGATCATTATTATAGTGATTGCTCAAGCTTAATCACAAGACGAAGCCTAAGAGACTATCCTTTAGATACCGCTTTTCTTCTTTCAGATTCATGAGCTTCTAAGGTTCTGCTCAACCAAAGTTATTATGTAACAGGGCATGCATAGTATATGGACATCATTATTGTACTAGGAAAGGAGTTACGACATGCGATTGAGCATCCATTCCCCACAGCTGAGGAATCTGAACATTTTGGAATGAGTCTGGTGATCAATTAGATCATGAAGGGTAATTATGATACCTTAAAGAAGCCTCCCAACCAAAACCTGAAGCAAACCAAACAAGTAAAATGAGATGGGGAACATTCAAACAATGAGGATGCTTATGAGTAACGCTGCAGCTGTCAGTGCACTGTCAAATCGAAATTGAAATGAGCAATGGGACATCAGGTGCAATTCAACTGATACATACCTCCCCCCAAGGCTGCCGTTCAAAGCTCTTAGAAGCCAGGGTTTGGGCCTATGAGACTCTTTGGCCCAGCAGTTCTGGAATCTGGAAAATAAGAACAATTGAAATGCTTTAGGAATGTATCTAAATACACAATAAAGTTTGGAGTACTACTAAAGTAAAGTGACTGACGCTAACCTTTTAATCAGTGTCTCAGTCTGATCCCAAGTGTCTAACTTCCAAACATCCTTTTCGGAAATTGGTCTTTTGTAGCCTTGCTGCATAACTGGAGTCACCCACCCGAAGTACATCCCTTTAAGAGAGAGAGAGAGAAAGAGTTAGTATCAAACAACGCAGCAATAACCAGCTAACAATAGAACGTTAATCAAATGCCAATATTCCATTTCACTAGACCCTCAAAGAAATGTCCCATCTCACTTTTATTTTCAGGCTTGCTTCAGGGAGGAAGAGATTTGCGCAATCCAACCACCATCAGAAACCAAGGGAAAAAACAAGCAAATTGGACTCATTAAGCAGACAGAATCTAGAAATGTCAATTTATAAGCTTATTATTAGTCTTTATTGAAGAATGACAAGCAGTTCTTGACAGGTCAATTCATAAAGACTAGCTGAACTGGTCTGGTCAGGTGAAAAACAAGCCGAGCTGTCACATAAGAAAAATGAAGTTCAAGTGCTACTCACTGGAAAATATGTTGACATGCCTTTCAGGACAAACTTGCTCCTCTCCTGAAAGGGCCTCATATTCAATACTATCAAGAGGCTCGGTGTGGATTGTAGTATACCCTGGATAAGGGTCCAGACTCGGAAAATAGACAAAAAGAAGAATCCCAAATATAACCTACACCAAAAAAAAAAAAAGGCACAAAAGAGAAGAAAATTTAGTCAGGATTCTTCAGATTGGAGTGACCAATGGCATAAAGAAATCTCACCAATTGACAACCATAATTGATGAATCCCAGTAGGAGCTGTTTGTTCAAAAGACTAGGAAAGCTATAAACAGACAGGTCAGGAGTAACGGTTTATTGAAAGAGACGTAACCTGGCAAAAGACCATGCTGATGTACAGATACAGTGCAGACCTGCAGATGTAAAAGAAGATGGATATTGGGTCTTCCCTGGAACACACTCAGTATGGATCTTAAACTCTTCAACAATGTGATGCATTAAATCAGAATAACCTGCTTCGAAAAGATTTTTTTGTCCCCAAGGGAGATTTAGGCAACTACACCTACAAGTGGCTATTTAACATGTCATATCGCAAATATTTCCTCTCTGATGATTTAGCAATGACATAATTTTCAGTAAAGCAGTGTGGCCATGGAGGAAAAATGCACACTCTAAAGTATTTTGACAATAGAAAAGTTAATTCTGTCAATTATTTTCCATCAATCACCATAATGAGAGTGAGAGAGAGAGAGAGCATCTAATAACATCACTATATTTCTTCGCTTGCATTCAAGTGTATGAAATGGGAAAATATGAGATGTTCTCTACTTGCACTCAAGTGTATGAAATAGGACAATATTAGATGTACATGTTCTGAAGTATGAACAGTTATGTTAAATGTCTGCTGAACAATAAAAAACTAACCTATGATGCTGATAGTTGTCTCTCATTGAGAGGATAAGCTTGAGCATCACAACTTGCCCCACCAGAACATAAATGAGTCCAAACCGCACGTACCACTTCAACTCCCAGATGTAAGCGTGCATTTCTAGGCCAATCATAACTAGCATGGAGCACCAAGCAAGAGACTCTATGGTTAACGAAACCATCTGCCAAACAAAAAAGTAGGGATTATTAAAAAGCAAATTAGACTCTCAGTTTGCCAGCCAATGTAAAATAGCATTACAGACTGGTGTTCTGAAGATTTACAGTATGACAGAGATTGAAAACTATCATGGCATCAGTAGAAACAGACTCATGGAAGTGAAAAGTTAACTATAAACCGTGGCTGATTTGCTTACTCAGAGAGCTAAACTTGGAACCCACGGAAGTTGAAAAACTCACATGTGCAAAGAAGGATGTTTTCCATTAGTTTCATTGCTTTTATCAAAAGACGAAGTTTAACATTAGACAGAATGTAGTGGCAATGAGGAATACTCCACGAGGATCCACTGGCACCAAGCTTCATCCAAGAGAAATCAGTTGAAAAAGAATAAACAAAAGGAGAGTCAATGCGCTAGTGAACAATTTCAGTCTTATGCTTTCTCACATGTTAAGGTTAAGCAACTAGCTACCAAATGCAAGTTTTTTGGACAACATATGGGACTCCGTTGATGTGCAAAAGAACCAGCTAATCAAGATTGTTCGTCAACCAGAGAAATATTAGGTGAGTGTCGGAGAGTCAAATAGGTCCTTGATATCGTAAATTTCCTACCTCATGTGGAGGGAGGTTAGTCTGACCATCCAGATTGAAAACCGAGAAGCCCATCACCAACCTCAGCAGAGGCTCTGCAGCGCAGTAAAAAGAAAGCAATCCCAACATATAATTGTAGCATTTTGACCTCAGACGGTATCTCTGGACTTTTAAAGTCCTCTTGATCAACCAAATTCGGTAACAGCAGAGACCCAGAAGAAGCAAATGGGATATGGAAATGACCAAGGAATCAACGGCGCAAGGTGTGTATGCACCAAAAGCACTGTCCGTGGTCCTTGCCCAAATCACACTTGCCACCGGCCTGCAATACCAATCCAGCATCTCGAAACCCATCTTCTAAGCAAGGTATCGGCTCCTAGTTCATCAAGGGTCCATCACAACTTCTTGAAACTTTTTTCACTCAGAAGTCTCATTAAGCAGAAATTTCCCCTGAATCAATGCACATGTTCAGAAACATCCACCATGAATACTGCAGGAAATTTGTCATTAAAAGAAGTTAAGCAAGAAAACCCACTATGGCGAAATCACAAGAGGTCACTCGGTTTATTTATATTTAAAAAATGGAATGCAAGCAAAGTCACAGTCCATTGCTCTTTGTTCCAAACTGAAACGCCAGTTAAATTTCCTCAACTTGACTTCAGCTTTAACCAAGTCCACCAAAACAGTGCTTTGAGCATGACCCAAGAGAAATTAGAACTCATATTCATTACACAGTGTCAACCAATCACCCCAGACAAAATTAGAAACAAGAAAGAACACGTGACTTCACAAACACACAGGAAGAGAGAGAGAGAGCCTGCAACACTTTAGAGCTGCTTCTCCTTGAAATGGCTCGTGAGTTAAAAATGTAGGGAGTCCTTAAAGTGGGACAGCAAGAGTCAGTGTGTGAAATATAGAACGTCGAGGCAGATGAATCATCACCAAGAAAAAGAAAAAGGGAAGAAAAAACGAAGGAAAAAGGTATGAAAGAAGAGTCAAATGGGATGTTTGAAGTTTGTGACAGCTTCTGACGAAATAAGGAGAAGAGGATCGAGTGCTCAAGAATTTGGCGCGATGCATGCGTCACCGCTTACGTAGGCAGACGTCTCACCTGAGCTGAAACGAGAGGAGGACGTGATGGTGAAGTCTTTGCATGATTGATTAGTTTATAGGTTTCTTCTTCCTTGTGTATTTTGGCTTCTTCCGTGGACTTCTATACAATCATACTAATTAATAATAACAAATGACTCGGATTGCATTATTATCATTTTGACATTTTCATCTCTTGATTCGGTATCCTCTGAAGTGATTCGGTATCCTCTTTTTCAGAGATAGACAAATTACTTTGCCTGCATTCTAAAATTCTTCTCTATGAAATTCTTGATTTTACGGATCATTGGGAAGTAAACTCTTCGCGATTAACTTATCGTGTTGTATCTTGCGTTATCATAAGAGGTTCGAGGATCCTAAATTTATTAATTTATTGCAATTTTTTGAATCTAGATGATGTGGATGGTTCTCCTAACATAAGGGTTTTTTTTCCTATCTTTTGTTGGACTTGAGATTGACTAATTGCTTAATATACTCCAATAAGCTCTACCAAAGTCCAACTCTAAGGCCGTGATCAACTTCTCATCCACGCTATTGCTGCAACCCTTCTGAGGTGGAAGTTTGACGGATTGCCAAGCAGGCACGCATGATCCCTCTCACGAGGTGGCACTTATACTTACCATGGACTCTCCCAAACCTACCGATCACAATGTGGTTTCTACTTTAATTATATGAGTAACTACTAATTAATTATGGGCCAATTAGAAGCCAAATTAGACATAGGAGCCCGTTTTATTTTAGAAAATCAAAGATTCGTGGGTTGGGACCTGATTTCACTAGATATGTCTATTGCCCAATTTGATACAATTTTTTTTTTTCATGAAAACGTTTTACATGTGAGCTTTCTCTTTATTTTCTAATCCTTTTTTCCTAATAATGAAGCAAATAATAGTTGCTCAAACAATAAGCAAATAATAACAAAGCTATTAGGGGACAGGAAAAATTTACTCAAACTGTAACGGGCATCTTATTGCTACACCTCGGGACAGGACCCCATGAGTAGTTAGTGAATGAGATTGTTTGAATTTTCCAGCTTCCAAGAACAAAAGGAGAGATTGACACATACTTGATTTGATTTTTTTGTTTATTAATATAAATACAAAAGATTAAAATCACGAACAATCTTAAATTGATATATCTATAACAATTCACTATTCAGTGGATTCTAACAATCCGACTTGATTGGCTTTTCATGGGCGATGTTGAATGAGGACGCTCTCTACTCGGACATGAAGGTTCTTGCAATCTACCAATAAGCTTTAGATGGCCCTCGGTCGCTGTCCCATCCCATTTGTAATAATATCACGAGGGCAATAAGAAATTGGATCCGCTTCTGAATTCGCAACTGCTCGACCGAGTCCGACTATATATTTCATAATCGTAAATGTTGTTAGAAGCAATGCATCTTTTTAGTCATAAAACCCTAAAACCCAAATTGCACGGCGCTCTCGCCATCCAACAGCCCAAGACTCTTCGTGATGATCGAACGGCTGCTACGCATGCTGCACGCAAAGCGCAAAATAATTGCGGGCGTGATTCCCCACAGCAATAGAACGCGGGACGGGAGGCGCGTGGAAGAGGACCTCTGCAGTGGCCGCCTTGACTTGACTTGGGTTTCTCTATTAATAAAGAAAACAGAAAAGGCAACGGACGAGCAATGCTCCTCGAATGACATGACCTGGGAAAGTATTTTTAACGATCAGGAGAGAAAAAGAGAGACCAGTCGAATGACATGACCTGGGAGAGACCAATCGTAGGCTCGAATTCAAGATAGACTCGGTCGTCTTCCTCGTCTTTCTTTCCTTCAGTTCGAACTTCCTTATGTTTAGTAGGTTGCTCCTCTTGTATGGCTGTTTGCTTTAGTTGCTCGATGTTCGCATCGCATTACCAGCCTCAACATGTAGATCCTTGTGCACAGTTGCCGTGCTCTCACGAGCTGGCAGATTTCTCGCACAACGAAAAGATGTGAGTGTCGAACGGTTTTTTTTTTTTTTTTTTTTATCTATTCAATTGACGAAAATATATGAGTGTGTATATGTTCAATTTACTGTTATTTTTTTCAGCAGATTTAAAAAAAAAAATTTGGTTATTTATTTGCCATTTGTGCCCACAACACAATAATGGCTAACATTCTTACAAAGGGATTGTTAAAACCTAACTTCGACTCTCTTGTAAGCAAATTGGGCATGATAGACATTTACCCACCAACTTGAGAGGTGTGTCAAAGAATTGAAGAAAATCTTGAATATCTCAAAGATAATCTCGGGATGTGAAATTATTATTTTTTCATTTAATTTATTTCCTTTCTATTTCTAAATCCTTGGAATTAAGAAATAAACCACTCGAATTAGGACATAGGAAATTTATTCAAATTTTTTGCTATTTTTTAGCTGTCCTATGTAAGAATTATTGTGGCCCATATGATATGATTTATTATATGGTTTAATAATTATCGAAATGCTATAAGATAATTAATTATTGGTTACGAGAAGTTGCGACTCTAATAAAATGAAATGGTATATCGCTTTGATGGAATGCACATTTTCAACGAACGTACAAATAGAGTCCGGTCCTCTTTCCACCCACAATGAACAACAATAACTAAAAGGAATTGGGTATTTTCTCCTCCATCGATAGAATACATTAAAGTATAGTGGGCTAAGGGAGAGAAATCGGATTTCTTCTTTTGGTTCTAGTTCTTCAATTTTCTACAACGATCATCACAAGTGCAACGCTATGCATAAAGATATGTCTTCATCCATTTGTGAAAATCATGAAAATCAAATATCGCTGTTTTTCTTTTAAATTTCCGCATCAAAGTATTATATGTATAATTTAACAGTTGGTATCAGAGCTCGGTTTATGATCTTATGATTTTCCGTTTATAGAAATATTATGATTTATGTATGATGATTCGTTGAACGATCTTGTTCGTACTATTTGTTGTTGTTGAAATGTTTTCGGATGGTTCTGTTGAAGAAAATTCGAATGATGAATGTTTTCATGGAGAAAAATGTTGAAAATGGAAGAATTCCGGGGAAACAGAGAAGGAAATGGCGAAAAATTATGAAGAAAGGGGTTTCGGTCACGCGGGGAAGAAGGCGCGTGGGTCCACGCGCGCGCTGCAATTGCAGGCGCGTGGAACCCACGCGCCACGCGATGTCACGCGCGCGCAACCGCTGCGCGCGTGGGATCCACGCGCGTGCCAACCGCTGGCGCGTGGAATCCACGCGCGCGGAACTGCCCGCGCAATAGTTGCCGGGCACGCATCCCGGCAGATCAGGTGCGTGCTCGGCACGCGCCTGACGTACCGAGGGCGTGATTTTACGTTTTTGCCCCTATGCAATTTTTAAATTCCCATTTTGTCCTTCTCGCAATTTATTTACGTTTCTGCCCTTGCTGTTTATTTACCATTTTGCCCTTAGATTATAAATTTATGATTCTGCCCTTATGGAATTATGATTTTATGGTTATGCCCTTACTGATTATTTACCATTTTGCCCCTAGATTATAAATTTATGGTTCTGCCCTTATGGAATTATGATTTTACGATTTTGCCATTATGTTTTTATTACGTTTTTATCCTTGTGTGCAATTTGGTAAATATTTATATGTTACAATATTTAAAAATTCATATTATGAATTGTTTGTTAGTCACCAAAGTGGCCAAACCTTGAAATCTTTTGAATTTTTTGATATTGTAAATTGTTTTATTCAATTACCCATGATTAATTGATGCTATATATGAAATTGATATGTTTTATATCATTATTAGAGTTATGGGTATATTGAAGTTCATTTATTATAAGAACTTAGGGATTAACCCAAAGGTTAATTATTTTCTTATAATTCATGAACATGAAAGTCAATAATTAATATGACTTATTAAATTTGTTTGTATATCCAAAGATAGCAAATAAATTTTAATAAGATATATTTACAATTATCAAATAAAAGTTATTAGCATCATTATGGTATATATATATATATATTTGTATATCATAGGATCGCCCAAAGGAGAACTATGATGTACATGTGTCGTTTAGTTTGAATCTGATTATGTGACATTCTCAAAGCATTAATGTATGAGTATTTTCTTGCACATTTGCAATATCTATACATGTTTCACTCCATTCGCATGCTTCGTCCGTTCCCTTATTTAATGGGATAAATTTTCCCAATTGGAGTGAACAAGTCCAATTTCACTTAGGTGTCCTAGATATTGATTTAGCGCTTCAAGCCGAGAAACCAAATTTGCTATTACGATGAAAGTAGCGATGATGAAAAGTCTTTCCATAAAGCTTGGAAAATATCGAATAGACTGAGCTTAATGTTCATGCGAATGACAAGCTTGCAAACAACTTAAAGACTTCTCTTCCCAAGATTAACAATGCTAAGGAATTTATGAAATTTGTGGAAGAGCGTTCTCAAACCGCGATAAATCATTTGTTTGGTACATTGATGAGCACACCGACCACCATGAAATATGATGGTTCGCGTACCATGCATGAGCATATACTTGAGATGATGAAATTTAGCAACAAAGTTAAGGACTTTGGGAATGAACGTGAATGAGTACTTTTTAGTACAATTTATACTTAATTCCTTGCCTCATGAGCAATATGGGCCATTTCAAATGAATTACAACACTATAAAGGATAAATGGAATGTAAATGAATTGGCTAATGTATGCTTATTCAAGAGGAAATAAGGATAAAGAATCAAAGGCTCATTCTGTTCATCTCTCAAGTCATCAAAAGTTCGAAAAATTTCAAGAGAAAAGGTGGAAGGAGCTAGAAGAAAGGACTACATGTCCTGAATGACTCTTCAAAGGCTTCTCAAATCCACAAGAAGGAACACAATCTTATTAAGTGTCATTTTTGTAACAAAATTGGACACTTGAAGAAAGATTGTCAGAAATGTAAGGTTTGGTTCGAAAAGGAAGGTAAGCCTTGTGCTTTAGTATGTTTTGAATTAAACTTTACTGAAGTTCCTCATAATACTTGGTGGATTGATTCTGGTGCCACCACTCATGTGTCAAATACGATGTAAGGATTTCTTACGATCCAAACTATAAAGCCAAATGAAAGTTATGTGATTACGGGGAACAGAAACAAAGTTCCAGTTGAAGGCATTGGCACTTATCGTTTGATCTTAGATACTTGGCATTATTTGGATTTGTTTCGAACCTTTTATGTACTTACATTTTTTCGCAATTTAGTTTCTTTGCCAAGACTTGATGTAGCGGGATTTTATTGTAAGTTTGGATCTGAATCTTTCAGTTTATTTAAGAGTGATACTCTTATTGGAACTAGAACTTTATGTGATGGTCTCTACAAATTTAGACTTGATAATACTTTTGTTGAGACATTAATGACCTTGCATCATAATGTTGGCACTAAACGAAGTTTGGTGGATGAAAATCCTGCTTACTTGTGGTATAAACGTTTGGGTCATATATCTAAGAAAAGAATGCAAAGATTATTGAAGAATGAAATTCTTCCAAATTTGGATTTTACTGACCTTGGAGTGTGTATTGATTGTATTAAAGGTAAACAAACAAAACACACTAAGAAAGGTGCCACAAGAAGCAAAGAGCTTCTTGAAATTATACATACTGACATATGTGGTCCATATGATATTCAATCTTTTGGTAAGGAAAGCTATTTCATCACCTTTATTGATGATTTTTCACGTTATGGTTACATTTATCTATTGCATAATAAGTCTCAATCAGTGAATGCACTTGAAGTGTATATTAAAGAGGTTGAGAGGAAATTAGATAGAAAGGTGAAAATAGTAAGATCAAATAGATGCGGTGAATATTATGGAAAGTATAATGAATCGGGACAATGTCTGGGTCCATTTGCTAAATTCCTTGAAAGACATGGCATTTGTGCTCAATACACAATGCCAGGTACACCACAACAAAATGGTGTAGCAGAAATGCGTAATCGTACTTTAATGGAAATGGTTAGGAGTATGATGAGTTATTCATTTTTACCCTTGTCTTTAGGGATGTATGCTTTAAAAACTTCTATGTATTTATTAAACAGGGTTCCTAGTAAGGCAGTTCCAAAGACTCTCTTTGAATAGTGGACGGGAAGGAAACCTAGTTTACGACACCTGCATGTTTGGGGTTGTCAAGCAGAAGTAAGAATTTACAATCCACATGAAAGGAAATTAGATTCAAGAATGACTAGTGATTATTTCATTGGTTATGTAGAGAAATCCAAAGGGTATAAATTTTATTGTCCTAATCATAGTACAAGAATCGTTGACTCTAGAAATGCTAGGTCCATTGAGAATGGTGATATCAGTGGGAGTGAAAGAATGTGTGATGCTTGCATTCAAGAAGTAAGGATAGAAGTTCCTATACCCAAAGCTTCTAAAGTTGTTGTTCCTGATATTATAGTACAATCTAATAATAATCAAGAACAACAAATTAATGAACAAACACTCGATAATGGAGATGTCAATAATGAATCTCCAATAGCCGAGTCATAAAAAATAGCATTAAGAAGATCTCAAAGAGAAAGGAGATCGGCTATTTCTGATGACTATATGGTTTATCTACAAGAGTCAGAAAATGACTTAGGAATTGGAAATGATCCAGATTCATTTTCCCAAGCCATGGAATGTGAAGATTTTAATGAATGGTTTAATGCCATACAAGAAGAGTTAATGCATCAAAATCAAGTTTGAGACATTGTTGAATTGCCTAAAGGATGTAAAAAGGTCGGGTGTAATTGGGTCTTTAAGACCAAGCGAGACTCAAAAGGCAATATTGAACGACATAAAGCCAGACTTGTTACAAAGGGTTTTACGCAAAAAGAAGGCATTGACTATAAAGAGACATTTTCACCAGTCTCTAAGAAGGATTCACTTAGAATCATTATGGCTTTGGTGGCTCATTATGACTTGGAGTTACACCAAATGGATGTTAAAACTGCATTTCTTAATGGGAATTTAAAAGAAGAGGTTTACATGGACCAACCCGAAGGTTTTTCAGTTAAAGGAAAGGAACACATGATATGTAAATTAAAGAAGTCAATATATGGACTTAAACAAGCTTCCCGACAATGGTATCTTAAGTTTAACGATACCATAACTTCATTTGGATTTAAGGAAAACACCGTTGATCGGTGTATATATATGAAGATTAGTGGGAGTAAGTTTATTTTCTAGTTCTATATGTTGATGATATTTTGCTTGTTACTAATAAGCTTGGTTTGTTGCGTGAAACCAAGAAATGTCTCTCTAAGAATTTTGAAATGAAGGATATGGGAGAGGCAACATATATGATAGGAATATAAATATTCCGTGATAGATCACAAGGATTATTAGGATTGTCTCAGAAAGCCTACATTGAGAAAATTTTAGAGAGATTTAATATGAGTAAATGTTCAGCATGAATAGTTCCAATTCAGAAAGGTGATAAATTTAGCCTTATGCAATTTCCGAAAAGTGACTTGGAATGAGAACAAATGAAAAATATTCCTTATGCACAAACTTGCACCAAACCAGACATCAGTTTTGCTATCGGAATGCTGGGTAGGTACCAAAGTAATCCTGGAATGGATCATTGAAAAGCTACAAAGAAAGTTCTTAGATACTTGCAAGGAACGAAGAATCATATGCTCACTTATAAAAGATCCGATCATCTCGAGGTGATTGGATATTCAGATTCAAACTTAGTCGGATGTGTCGATACAAGAAAATCAACGTTTGGTTACTTGTTTCTTCCGGGCCGGAGGGGCAATTTCATGGAAGAGTGCGAAGCGATCGGTTATTGCTGCATCCACTATGGAAGCTGAATTTGTGGCATGCTTTGAGGCCACAATTCATGGATTATGGCTGCGGAATTTTATTTCAGAGCTTGTGATTATTGACAGTATTGCCAAGCCGCTGAAAATTTATTGTGATAACCCTGCAGCAGTTTTCTTCTCTAAGAACGACAAGTATTCTAAGGGTGCTAAGCATATGGAGATCAAATACTTGTCTGTCAAGGAAGAAGTTCAGAAACAAAGAGTGTCAATTGAGCACAAGAGCACCAATCTTATGATAGCAGATCCCTTAACAAAAGGACTGCCGCCCAAAACATTTAATGAGCATGTTGAAAAGATGGTCATTATTGGACGTCATTAATATTTGTATTATGATTGTATTGAGTTTATGTATTTGACACTTTGAGCTCACTTACGTGTTTCTGATATTTCTTGTTTTCTATTTAGTATACATTATGGAAATAGATAAATGTTAAACAGGATAGTTTCTAAAGAAACATTATGGTTGGACTATTAATGTACTTCTCATTTATGGATCATGTTAAGTGAAGTGCTATAGTTGTAATACATAGAAAGGACTATATCGATTAATGACATACAACCGCTATGACTCACATTAGTTTTCTTTACTTAATTGTGATTATTATGTGGTTGCCAATTTAATGAAATTTTATAGCATAATGTTATTGTTTATTAAACCATAAAAGGAAAATCATATGAGCCAAGTGAGCGAATGTAAGAATTATTGTGGCCCACATGATATAATTTATTATATGGTTTAATAATTATTGAAATGCTATAAAATAATTAATTATTGGTTACGAGAAGTTGCGACTCTAATAAAATGAAATGGTATATCGCTTTGATGGAATGCACCTTTTCAACGAACGTACAAATAGAGTTCAGTCCTCTCTCCACCCACAATGAACAACAATAACTGAAAGGAATTGGGTATTCTCTCTTCCATCGATAGAATACATTAAAGTATAGTGGGTTAAGGGAGAGAAATTGGATTTCTTCTTTTGGTTCGAGTTCTTCGGTTTTCTACAACGATCATCACAAGTGCAACGCTATGGATAAATGTATGTCTTCATCCATTTGTGAAAATCATGAAGATCAAAGATCGCTGTTTTTCTTTTGAATTTCCGCATCAAAGTATTATTTGTATAATCTAACATCCTAGCCTCTATTTATATGTTATGTTCTTTGTAATAATTATAAGTAATAAAAAAAATTATTTTTTTTCTTCTTTGAAATCTGCAAATATCTCTAACTTCCACCACACTTTTTTACCCAGTTGATTCGGAACAACCGGGAGTAATGAATTCTGGGAACGAAGTCAGGACAATCTGATCCAAACGAATTAAGTACTAGCTTTTCCATTAACATGAAATATCCAACCGAAAATGTTTAACATTTGGACTAATACCGAAATTTCCAAAAATGTGAACGCGCTCACTCACGGATTATAGTTACTTTCTCAAATTATAGGTATGTTTGGGTAAGATTTTTATTGTTGGGAACAATTTGTATATACCAGCAAAAAAAAAAAAATGTTTCTTTAGATGGGGCGATGGGGAAATACTTTTCGTAGGAAGTTAATTTGGGATATCACTTTACTGATTAGAGCATTGACACGAGGAATGATCGAGAGTCGCATTCGACTGCAAATTACCAAAATCCTTAGTTCAACAAAATGGAATAGTGTCACCTCATATGTAGTCGCGTCCTTGGTGGAACATAACAAAGGAATCTCTACAATATCTAACGATTTAAAGCGGATGAATTCGGCTATCAGCTAACAACGCCAAAGCAAGAAGCATCACCATTGATACGGCAGAAACTCATGCCCTTTTAGAATCATCGTGTACATTGGGCTTCGCTCAGCATTCGACTTCCCTAAAGTAGCAAACTTTAATGTTGCGGGTAGTTTCTTTTGTGAAAAATGAGTAATTTTAATTTTTTTTTAAAATAAATAAATGGAAAAATTTTTAATCACCCACAAAAATAGTTAGATATAGATTGGGGAAAAGTATGAAAAAAAATCTCAAACCTATGGCATTGATACAAGTTCAATTATAAACCTTTCAATTGGATCGATTTTGTCCAAAATTTTTTTCATATTAATACAAACTCAGTTCTTCCAACGATGGGCTAACGTGGGCGTCGGCCACTACAGGAAAAAAAAGGCCAAGAGGAAGAAGAGGAGAAGGAAAAAAAAGGAAAAAAAAAAAAGAAAAAAAAATTAAAAAAAAATTGAAATATATATATATATTTAAAAATTACTATGTCAACGTTCGCCGGCCGGTTGGTGTCCACATCAATACCAACAGCCAAAATTATCCGAAGGATTAAATTAGTATCAATAAATATATTTTGAATTAAATTGATTTAATTAAAATGTTTATGACTGAATTGGCACAAATGTCGTAAGTTTATGACTTTTTTTATATTTTTTCCGCACAGATTGTTATTTATGATGAAAATATTTTCCGTTGACTAATTTTTCCAAATGATATAACAAATAATTTTTCGAAAAATGTTTTACAAATTACTCATTTCCTGTAATGTCCCTTCGCACCGTTCCCCCAACATCTTAGACGCATACAAAGTGTCTTGAAAAAAAAAATAATAATTTGCGATAATAAGAACTGCAACGTCTGGCATTATACGTAGATCTACAATGAAATGAACGAAGTCGTCGGCGGTGGTCCTGAACCAAAACTTACCAGATGGGTCGTGAGGGTTGCGATCATTATTGTCCTCGGGAGGCTGTTGCGCATGGAGAATGCGAAAGCGGCTGCCGAAATTTTGCGACGCCCGCGAGGGAGTCGACTTACCCTTCTGCAAGTCGCCGCCCACGGCCACGTAGGCTCGATCGGCAACCAGCCGCGGCGGCCACTGATGACCGCTGGCCACCATGAGAGCAGAAGCATAAGAGGCACCTTTGTAGGTTTTAGCTATAGCAGCGATTGAGAGAAAAGATAGCCTCCTTAAAATACGAAATTCCTAGACCAAAAAAAAAAAAAAAGAGAAATTCACATAAGTAACAATATTTATAAAAAAAATCCTAATCTAAATAAAAGTAATCTTGAAAATATTGTTAAAATTAAAATTTCAGATCAAGATTCTAATAACAAGAGCTAATCTTGAAATCTTGGTATCAAGCTCTCTTCTCTTTGATAATGATGATAGATTAAGACTAACTTGTGGTTGCTGCTAATGATCTCTTTCTATATCGCCTGTGATCAATCACAACCTAAGTAGCATGGACATGTGACACAACATGACACGACACGACACGCCAACACGTCATTTTTGAAAAATAGAAAATCCAACATGTTGGGACACGTTTTATTAAATAAATATTTTTATTTTTAATTAATTTGATTCAAATTCACAAATAAATAAATAAATAAAAAAAAGAGCTTACAATAAATTTACACTAATAATATTTTTTTTTTTTGGTAAAAGTAAGAATATATATTGAGCTTTGGATAAATATACAGAAAAGACGGCGCCAAAACTTACACTCTAACTACAACAACAGAAAGAGTGGAAGGGAGCCGAACTAAACACCACAAGGGTAACAACAGACGAGGAGCAAAAAAAGCCCACAACCCGGGCAAAAGAGTTAAACACCAGCAGCTACCAAACCTCTACACACACCAAGAAGCGGGCGAGGGAGAGCCGGGACGGCTAGGGAAAGTCACACAACCCAAGAAGCTTGAGAAGCAAGGCTACTGAATAAACACTGAGGGGTCAAAGCCCCATCCTATGTGAAGCCTTCTATTCCTTGGAGAAGTAGGCACATTCTTGAAGGAAAGTACTTTGTCCTTCACAACCTTAATGAGGTGGTTTTTTAGAGCCGATAAGACTAATGTTTCACCACAGAATACGATGCAATTTCTCTTTTTCCAAATAAGATAACAAAGAGCTCCGAAAGAGAATCGCGCCATACTGTGGAAGAAGTCCTTACCCGATAAGAACTTCACCGCCCAAGTAAGGTTTTCGCTCCAGAGTCTTTTCCTCCAAGGTAAGTTACACCTGGAAGCCCAAAAATATATGAGAGTAGCCGAGGTGTGACATTGAAAGAACAAGTGATCAATTGAACTCGGCTGGGCGGAGCAAAAAGCACAAACCGAATAATCAATCCTGCCTTAAGAGAGGAGGAACACTTGGGTTGGTAGGTGATTCTTAGCAATAAGCCACAAGAGAGATTGGAACCGCCAAGCTAAAGCATTATCCCAAATGAGAGAAGCCCAAGGAATGCGGTCTTTTTTAGATCTAATGAAGTTCCAAGCTGATGCTACCGAGAACAAACTAGACGGGTCGCAACACCACAAGAACCGATCACGGGCATTGGACAAAACCGGGAGGGTGAAACCCCAACTTCTCCGATGCCAGTGCACGAATTGATCAAAACCCAAAAAACGAAACCCTCAGGGAAAGATCCGGTCAAAACTCAAACTAGCGTAGCTCATCAGCTCCCGTCCCACCAAAAACAGCTCGTTCGCACATCAAATCGCGCACAGATCTAATCACGAGCACCGAAAACGCACACAACACTTCGAAGAAAGAAGAAAGAAAATGGGTAATCCTTCAACTGCGACTAACGACTAATAAGCAGAGAACACGCCAGAAACCCAAAACCCAACTTCAAAATGTCGATGCCAGAAACCCAAAACCGGAATTCAACTAGGCACGAAAGAAAATGGAATCGAGAACTCACCGAAGCAAAAAGAGAGTCCGGCGTTGGGTGGCCGGCGACGGTGGTGGCGGGGCTCCGACGGCGACGATGGTGGCCGGGCTTCGACGGAGATGGTGGTGGCTGGTTCCAATGGCGACGGTCGGGGTTGGCGGTCGTGGAGTTGAAAAGGAACGGTGGAGAAGATCGGGGAGAGAGAAGGCTTTCGGACAAGAGAACATCGCTCCGACGGCGACAATGGTGGCTGGGCTTTGACGGAGACGATGGTGGCTGGTTCCGACGGTGATCGTCGGGGTTGGCGGTCGTGGAGTTGAAAAGGAGCGGTGGAGAAGAAGATCGGGAGAGAGAAGGCCTTCGGACAGAGAAGCGAGATGAGAGAAAATTAGGTTTTCAAAAAGGGTCAAATTTGGAATTTAATAAATTTGTGAGGGCAACAAAGGCAAAACAAAACTTCCCTTTAATGAACCTCCAGCATGCCGAAAATGCTGAAAAGCCCAAGGCAACCCCCAACCCGCTTGGGCTTTCAGGAAAATGATTTGAGCATTAAGTCCCTTCCAAAGTTTTTTCCCAAACACCATTTTTTTTGCCCAATTTGAAAGTGGTTCTAAATCTATTATGGATGAGACTAATGACTAACAAAAAAATGGAATCAACTTTATTTAAATAAATCTATGATATTCTATAATCATTTTAAATTATTATTATTATGTAACATTCAATATATTTATTTTTTGAAATCACTTTTTAACTCATTTATTTATTTTTATAACAAAAATAACTTTGCCGCTAAAAAGTTATTCCCCCTCAAGAACCTCTTAAAAGTTATTTCCCTCTCTTTTTTCTCTCTGAACTCTCATCCCCCAAAAGTCATTTCCCTCCCCCATTTCTCTCTCCCCCTATTCCCCACGCCACCCCAAAATCCCTCCCTCGGTTTCTTCCCTGCTCTCTCTCCCCCCCCCCACGATAGCACCTACTCCCTACCTCCATCAATCACCTTGCCCCCATCAATCACCCCCACCTCGTCGGTTTCTTCCCCCACCCCCCCCCCCCCCTCGGTTTATCTCTGCCCCCACCCCACGCCACCCACCTCTTTGGCCCCGGTTTCTTTCCATCGTCCTCCACCACCCTCCCTCTCTTCTTGCTAAAACCTTAACCACGGCCTCTTCTTCCTTCTTGTTGCACAGCTCTCTCTCGATCGCCTCATCGCAGTCACTCGTCAAAGGGCCTCTGGCCCTTCCTCTTTCGCAGCTGCAGCCTTGCCACTGACCCTCCATCGCAGCATTGCAATCGCGGCCGTCTAGATTGCCTCAATCTATGCTCTTCCTCTGGCCCTCCCTTGCCATTGCAGCCTCGCCTCCACTCTCCATTGTCTTCTTCAACGATCCTCTCTCCCGGACATATGCATCGGAATGTGTCAAGAAAGGTTGACCATGTGTTGGAAACTCGAACACATGTTGACCGTGTGTCCGAATATGTCCGAGCATGTCGTACACGACACGAAAGCTTTGGCAATGTGTCCATGCTTCATAGATCACAACCATTTTAACAAGCAATTACTGCCATCACTAATATCAATCACGGCCGATGATCTCCTACTAATGCATAGGTTTTTTAAAATTTCCACATTAAATGAACATAAAATAGATCTTTTGTGATGATATCTTCTTTTATGTTTCTTTTCAACTTAAGACTCAATAAGATGTAAAACTGTAGAGATGACAAATAAGCTGAATGTGGCTTTTTTTTGGTTGAAACGAGTGCAAAAAACCATGAAAAAAAGCAACGCTCCGTCAAGAGAAAAACAAACACTTGGATTAAAAAGAAAAGTGAAGCTAGGTGTTTTGCTGTCGAAGAAACAGAAATGTAAGTTTCGATTTTTTTTATTATTTGATAAATTTTTTTAGAGGGCATTATAACTTTCGAAAATCCTCATGGAGAATGTGGATGAATTGTCAAGGGCAAAATAGCCCAATAAATATAGAATGACAAACACCGCAAAAACTCCAAATTATGCCTATTAATTATTATAACACAAATACCCTTAAAAAACTATAAACTTACTCATTGTGACACAAATACCCTAATTTTTTTTTTGTATCACAAAAAAATTCCAAACTTATATATATATGCGATATACATACCCTCTCTTTCAATTCCATTAATGGTATATTTGTCATATTCGTATAAATTCAAGATTTTTTTTATAATATGGAACAAGTTTCAGGTATTTGTGTCACAGTAAACAAGTATACAATTTTAGGTAATAAAAATGAAATTTGAGATATTTATATTATAACAAGCATAATTTGAATTTTTAAGATATCAATTAAAAACAGAAAAATTAGAGAAGTTGTGTAAAATTTCTTAAATTCATTATTTGACTTTTATATGCGCAAAACACTTAAAAACCAATTAAAATATGGAAGTATTAAGATATAGAATTGTACAAAATAGGGTTTCATATATTTTCGGAAGCTAAACTATATTTTTTCCCCATTTTCAAATTTCAGAAGGAAAAAACTTATTGGCACGAGGTAGAAACAGACAAAAAAGGTCCCGAATTCTGTCCATTCTCCATCCCCAAGACCTGCCCAAATTGAATTTGCTGAAAACCTAAAAATTTGATTTTTAGTCAACTACGCGACTAGAAAATCGAGTCCCCTTTGTTGGAGAAAGGATTTGATTTGATCCTTGACTCCAATTCTAATTACACAGATTGCACATATTAATTGATTCAGTCAATTCACGAAAATATTCTAATTCAAAAATAAAATAGAAAGATGATATCGTATATATTCTTTTTAAAATAGGAAGATGACTACTATAAATACATGAATATACATGTACAAACATATCATTGAGGAATATAGTTACATTTTTTCCAAACTTCCATGCTTTTCTTTTTCAATTTCTCTCACCCTTTTGCCCCAGTTGAATTGCTAAAATCCTAACGAGAAGGGGTTTAAGCTTATATTGATAGTTGGACCTCAACAAGTCCCTGAAAAGGCTTTTAATTTCTGTGAAATATGATACAATTGGAGGGTATCCTTTTTTTGAGAAGAAAAAATGTACAAGGGGGCCAAAGTTGTCTTCTTCCTTTTCAATTTCTGTCACCCTTTTGCCCCCAAATTGAATTTGCTTAAACCCTAGCCAGGAGGGGTTTATGCCTATGCCGGCTGTTGAGGAAGGACCATCCCTCTCTCCCTCCTTCTCTCTCTCTCTCTCTCAGGTTGCCACTCTGCACAGTACAGTCCCTGAAGTCCGTTCATTTCAATCGAACCTTCGCAATTCACCGGCGGATTCTCCATCGTCTCGCCATCTATGCACCGAAAGGTGAGACCTTTCCCTCGGAACACCCATATCTGCGACAACCCATCATGCTAAAGAAGTGCGTCGGCGCCCGCCATCGATTCTTCAGCTCGAGGAGAGCGGTTTCGACGTGTGCCCTCCGATCGGAGCCTCCGGCTTCTGCGGCTCCCGGCAATTCGGCCGATCATGGGTCCTTGACTCTGTCTTTGCTGGAGCAGCTCATTCGGCGGGGGCAGTTCTCGTCCGCGCGGAGCGTGGTTCGGCGGATGATAATTCGTGCTCCGTCGGCTCCCGATGCGGTCTCGGCGGTCAATTATCTGGCTTCGCGAGGATTGGACCTCGACTCGAATAGCTGCAGCGCGCTCCTGCGGAAGCTCGTGCAGTGTGGTGAGTACCGGTTGGCTGAGGCGTGGTATAATGAGAACGTTGTCGATAGAGGCATCGTTCCTGATTCTTGTATGATGGATCCTATGATTGTTTGCTTGAGTAAGTTGGGAAAACTCGATGAGGCAAAGAGGGAGTTTGATAGGTGTGTCGAGTTGGGTGCATTACCAAATGTGCAAGCTTGTGATGCAATTTTTCGAGAACTTTGTGTGCAAGGAATGGCTTTGGAAGCGTTTGATTTCTTTGTGGGATTGATTGGTGCAGGGGTCAGTATGAGGATTGGTTGTTATAATCAGTTGATAGACGCATTGTGTTTGAAGGGATACATGGATGAAGCAGTTAAAGTATTCTGCTTGCAGCAGGAGATCACGGAGCTTCCCCCGACACTCCATCAGTATAAATCATTGTTTTATGGTTTTTGTAAGAGAGGGCGGATTGTGGAGGCGGAGCAACTATCGATAGAGATGGAAGCACAGGGCTTTTTTGTTGATAAAGTTATGTATAACTGTCTAATTTTTGGGTATAGCAAGGATAGGAAAATGAAGATGGCAGTGAGGATTTTCTTTAGGATGCTGAAACTGGGTTGTGAGGTAGATGATCATACCTTTAACACATTAATTTATGGGTTCATGAAGTGGGGTATATTTGATAAAGGCTGGGCAATGTACAAACAAATGGTGGACTCTGGAATACAGCCTACTGTGGTCACTTACCACATCATGATAAGCAACTATTGCAGAGAAGGGGAAGTGGACTGTGCATTGAAGCTGTTAAATGAGATGCTTGTCTGCGATATAACTCCTAGCGTGCACTCTTTTACAACTTTGATTGCCTCACTTTACAAGAAAGACAAGTTGACTGAAGCAGATGAATTGTGCAAAAGGATGTTGGACAATGGGGTTCTCCCTGACCCTATTTTTTTCCTTGTTGTCATAAGGATGCACCCGAGAGGGTGTGAACTTCAGCTTGCTTATATGATGTTGCAAGCTATTGGCAATTCTGTGTCCTTAGCTTCTAATACTTGGGATGGCAGCATGGATTTTGGGCAAAATATTGAGTATCTACTTGAGGGAATCACAAGAAAGGATTTGAATTTGGCCAGTATAGCTTTTGCTATTTGCATTAGTGCTTTATGTGAGAGAGGAGATATTGATGCTGCTATTCTCCTTGTGGATAAAGCAGATAGTGTTGGATGCCAACTGATGCTTTTTACATACAATTCACTTATCAAGTGTCTATGCCACAAAGGGCTATTTGAGGAAGCTGAATCCCTCCATGATCTAATACAAGACAGGGGTATAGTTCCAGACTTGGAAACTTACTTGATAATGATAAATGGTTATTGCAAGCAAGGGAATTTGCAGTCAGCTTATCGTGTTATGGACCAAATTAGTGAGAGAGGACTGAAGCCCAATGTCGCCATGTATGACTGCATTATTGGTTCTCTAAGCAGTATAAAGAGAATTTCTAAGGCAGAAGACCTTTTCAAGAGAATGCTTGAGGATGGTGTGGATCCTGATGAGACTATATACATGACGATGATAAATGCTTATGCCAGGAGTGGAAGACTTCTTGAAGCTAGCGAATTGTTTGATAAAATGATAGATAATTTTATCAAGCCAAGTTCATATTCCTATACTGCACTTATAAATGGCTTGGTAAAGAGAGATATGACTGAGAAGGGGTGCATATACCTTGATAAGATGATTGGAGATGGTTATGAGCCAAATAACGTGCTCTATACCTCCCTTATTGGCCATTATTTAAGGGAAGGAGAGTTTAAATCTGCCTTCATGCTAGTTGATTTGATGTACAGAAACCAGATCAAATGTGATCTTGTCACCTATATTGTTGTGTTACGGGGTGTATGCAGACATATCAGTGGCATTAAGCATAAATGGGGCATCACAAGTAGAGCATCTTATAAAGCAAGAAAAATGCTATTTGATTTGCTACAGAGTAGGAGTTTGGCACCAATTGATAGATACCTTAAAGTTCCTGTAAATTTGCCGGAAGCAATGAAGGACTTTGCATTGAATCTGTTCAAGAAAATTAAGGATAGTGAATTTATGCCAAATCTATTCCTGTATAATGGCTTAATATCTGGTTTTTGCCGAGCGAACATGATTGAGGATGCCTATCACCATGTTGAGTTGATGCAAAGAGAGGGGTTACATCCCAATCAGGTGACGTATACAATTCTGATAGGGGAGCACATAAATCGAGGTGAAATTGATAGTGCTGTTGGCTTATTCAACAAGATGAATGCTGATGGTTGTCTTCCGGATGGACTTGCATACAATAGGTTAGTGAGAGGCCTTTGTAGTTGTGAAAGGCTGTTGGATGCGTTATCGCTTGTTTATGCAATGCATAAGAGGGGTTTATTTCCAAGTAAGTTGTCTTATAATTGTTTATTAAACCACCTTTGCTCAAGCGGATTGAATATTCATGCCTTCAAGATATTTGAAGAAATGCTTACCCATAACATCATTCCAAGCCTTCGCTGCTCTAATTTGCTGCATTCCAACTTATGTGTAAGTGGGAGGTGGCATGAAGCTCAAATAATCCACCATTTGATGCACAAAGAGGAAAATATCTCTGGACAACTCAATGAGAAGGTTTTTGGTTGACTCATGCTATAGATAAGGAGATCTCCATTTGGCTATCTATGAGAAAACAAATGGTTTTGTTATGGGGGAACTTTACTGGAAGTTGGTATAACTATATCCTTGGTCCTTCTTTATCAGTTGTCATTTCAATTGGCAATCTTAATCATTGGAAAAGTTAGAAACTTATTGCTAAGGGCCATCTTGCCCGCTTACCAGAGAGGAGGAATCTCTTCTTGCACTTCTCTGCGCTTGTGAAAGACACGGTTGTGCTGCTTTTGACTATTTCGTAAGTCGATCTATTAACTTCCTCTATCATGTTATTTTTACCATATGTATCATGAGTTGCTTTTTTAGTTAACCATCAAACCGGGACATGCTATAACTAATTTTGCTGATATGCCACTGATAGATATTATTAACAATGGTTGCCACTTGAGGCTTCACAATGTGGCTCTAAGGAAAAGTTAAACATACACGATCTACCATCATATTGCAGACTGCAAAGAATCTGAGTTTTTATCTGACTACTATCAGTGTGAAGCAACTGTACCATCGTCATCAACCACCCAGATGTACCTTCATGTATCTTTCTCTTGATGGGGACATAAATCATGATGGCTCACTTAGCCGAGGGGTTTACTTGCATAATTGATGGATTTACCTAATTTAATCACTGTGTCTAATAGAAAAGTTCATGCGTTATTTTTTCCATAAATCATATGTGTGTCCCTTTGTTCATAATCCTTGGTGGAAATGCAAGGTCTAGAGTGCATCTCAAATCAAGTCCTACCCCAGCCTCCAGAATTGATTAGGTCTTGAAGGACAGAGTTTGACCTTCTGTTAACTTAGTCATATGTTGCATATTGATGGTCTTGTATTTCAGTTGACAATTTGCATCTCATATTGAAATTTTTCATTAGGCACACAAATGTACTTTTTCTATTTGATTTTGTTGGCAAAAGAATGATAAACTGATTTCTTTACCCTTTTTCAGATCCTTGTGATTTGGCTTAATGTATTTTAAGGTGGATGTTGCTGTGGAAGCATTTGGATTCTAGACAATAAGCACTTTACACGGTAACTCAGCAAATGGTAACGTAAATTCTATTTGCAAGTCTTTTTCAAAAATGAGAGATTTAAGAATTATTAGATGGAGCATTTACTACAGTTTTCATGTGAAGTCACTTGTTGTTTACTCCATGCTACTGCAGTTGTGGACTTGTTTGAGCTTCTTTGGCTGCTTGAGTTGGTAGTCATGCTGAGTTAACTGATGCATTGCCTTTTAGTGCATTATGGAAAGTGAACGGAAGTGAAAAGCGTGCAAGTGTGGCATCTGAGAATCAGTAATTCATCTCATGTATGATTTCTGCCCATCATACAATTCCAGAATGCTTTTTGCGGCATTATCATTTAAAGAAAAGGTTAGCTTCCATTTTCTTCATCTGTTATTGGAGGGGGAAAATGTCAAATGTCACTAATTCCTTCAATATACTGAGGTTCTGTTTGAAAATTTAATCTTACTGTTGAAATTTTTTTGATTGGTTTACCACACTCTAGAGTAGTATTTAAGTATGTAAGATCATGGTGATCATGCTGTGTCCAAATAGAGATAAGCAAACAGAGAACACTTGAGCTTTGGCTCACCTCATGCCTCATTCCCTAAGACACACATGTACTTTAATTGTACGCATGCATGCACTCACACAAGCACTATTGCATATGCTCGCACTGTCAAATGGAGGTCTGTTGCCCGATGAAGGTCGTTAAAATATTCTCTCTTGTTGGACAAAACTTCTCATCTGCCAATGACTATCTTATTGATATATTTATATCTCCACTTGCCAATTTGTATTTCCTTGCAGTGTTGATGTCATTAATTTTCTTTTAAGAGCTAAAATTGAGCAAGTCATATGGATATCTATCACTCTTGATAGCAGGTCCTAGCTGTTAATTTGAAATTTCCTCCACGTCCAGTAATCCATTGTACCTCTAATTGAAATGTCATTGTAAACATACTGAATCAGCTGGATGAGACCTCCTCATGGCATGGTGGGTTTCCATGGAATTGTGTTCCTATAGCATGGACCCATTTCTTTGGTGAGAAAAAGAACAACTTTGTGTCAGTGATGGACCGGCCAGAATTGAACGTGGCATAAATCGGGGCAAGATGGTATTCGTGGGGCAATTTGTCTGATCCCTAACATTGGGGTGGACCTATCGATTTCAAGTGAAGGATTGGGTCACAGCTACCGTTACTTTCCATTTCTGGATCTGCAAGAGTATCAGGTAGTTTGGAATTGGTCTGGTAATCAAAGTTGTCATGGAAATTTGCTAAATTTAATTGCACCGGCTTTAATCTTGCTTTATGTGTTTCTGGGTTATTGTTAAGAGTGTTTCTCAACGCCTAATAAATGTTTGGGTATGTCTATGTTGCCCCGTGGCACTGTGCCTCCTGGTCCTTGGTACTGCTAAATTCATTTGTTTTTACCATAGTCCATTGAAATGTGCTCTATTTATATGTAGAGTGTGATTATTATTTTAAAATTTTTTAAGGCACTTTATATTGGACTACAACAATCAAACTGATTTATGACAGCCTATGAAAACCGGGGCACCACAGAAACGCCATAAATTTTGATACTTAGCTTAGTAGAATTCTGACGCAAGTCTGCCTTATGATTTTCAAAAAGGCATAAGGATCTGCTTTATCATTGATGATTATGGTTTGTTACTCTCATTAGGATTGTTAGCTGACAAGCTAAATTCTTCCTCTATGCGTCAATCAAGATTGTGCTCATTCATTCCATGGAGACACACAAACATGTGTAGCACAGTTCAATCTTGTTGAACTAATAAATGGTATTTGTGGTTCTACGGATCTCATGACTGTTTTTCTTATTAGTGCCTCTAATCAGTGAGGTGATCTCAAAAATGATATTCTTTTGAGTAGTATTCTCCTCTGTGACCCTGTCCAATGAAATATATCCGAGTATTATTCTATTCGACTCCATCAAGCTGTTGGTGGCCATGTAATTTTTCGTGTGAAAATAACTCAAAAGGATAATCTTATGTTTCACTGGTATGGGCGGCCATGTGCTTGCGTTTTAATTTCTAGTTTACCTCCTAGTGCCATGGTCTCTAATGTGGTTCATTAATAAAATGATTGCGTGAGGTCCAATGACTGATTACCTGTGGATGGAACATGATTTTCAAAATATGCGGCTTTGCTAGTAGTCCTTTCTGTACAAGTTAGCATTAGCTTAAAGTTTTCTGCTCTGTAATTGTTCCCCAACTTGCTGAAATTTCAAGTGAATCGATTGTATTGTTACAGCGTTAAGACTCCTGAAGAACTTGCAAGGCCGAATGCAAAGTTGAACAAGATCCCGGTGGGCACATTTCATTTGTAAACCAAGCAGAGGTTCATATTTTCCTGAATTTTGTCTTCCTCTGCATTAGCTATTGTGTGCGTGATTTTTTTCTTTCTTCCATTGTGATGAAGTAGAGAAGACAATGACGAACTGTGAAGTATAAGATCATTCAACATGGTAGATGGATATTTCGTGTTTCTAGAGGAGTATGTGACTAATTTGGACCAGATCGTTTTCTGACTTTAGTGCCCAGAATTAAAGTGACTGCCAGTTTGTTCCGAGTTAATGCCCTGTTTGTTCTTTGGAAAATATCTTTCAGAAAAATGTTTTTCAAAATTTCCGGCATTCGTTTCACGGAAAATGCGGAAAATGAATTAATCAGGGAAAACATTTTCCATCAATAAGAAAAGTCTTTTAAAATAGGTCTCTCCCTTATGTCACCCTCTTTTTTTTCTTTAAAAAAAATTCAAAATTTTAATTATTTTTCTCTTTTTCTTTTTTTTTTTTTTCCCATTTTTCTTGGCTGATTGCCGGCCATAGGCGAGGCTTGAGGCCTCGCCAACCTCTGACAAACTTGAGCTCTTCGCTTGCCTGAACAGCAAGCTCCAGTTGGCCACTCACCAGATTGGCAAGTGTGAGTTGAGTCTCGAGCTTGCCAACCTCGGGTCTTACCAAATTGGCATGCCTTTTTAGGAATGGATGGGTAATTGAGTCATAAAACTTTCAAAAAGTGCAATAAAGTCCTGAAACTTGTCTAATTGGTCCGATTAAGTCTTTTCATTAACACCATCAATTTGCATACTGAAAAATGCTAACAAGGCTTTTCAAAATTAATTTCTCTCACCTACTTGGCATTTATTATTATTATTATTATTATTATTATTATTATTATTATTATTATTATTATTATTATTATTATTATTATCATCATCCTATTTAAATTAGATTAGAAAATTAAGAAAAGAAAATCTACAATTTTATATAAAGAACTGTAAATAATGAGAAAGGAATGATAGGGCTTGCCCGTGGGCGCTTCCACCACTGTTGCCCATCGCTAAAGGGGCCACTGTTATATAACGTGACTAATAATAATCTTCTTTGCTCGATATGTGCGGTAGCTTCTATCAAACTTTCGTGATCCTGCCCATTCGTTTGGTTAACAATGTTCCTTCAATTTTTCTGAGCGCCCTTAAGGTCCATCCAGTCTTGAGTGCTTTCTCTTGGTGCTTGGAATATATTCAATAATACTGGGTTGTCAATTTATGGCACTTTAGTGAAAACAACATTCGCATCTCTCATATTACAAAAAGTGGTTTTGTCAGTATCAAATTCTTTGGGGGGTTTTTTATATATAAAAAACCAGCTATCAACAGGTACTTGATAATGGTACAAAGCATTTTCTATATCTTCCTTCTGCATCCCTTCCAAGATTTCCTGAAGGGTTATAGCTGCATCTTTCGTTCTGTTAAGGATGTTTTCGCCGCTGTTGCCATCGTCATCAGTACTCAAAATCTGCAGGGCATTATTGGAACTAGAGCTGACCACGAGAGTGAAATTGGCAGCAGCAGCCCAGTAGGAAGAGGCCAATCATCGTCTCTCGTTGTCTAAATGTTTCGTTTCCATCGGTAACCTTGTCTCTTTCCTTCGGAGGACTAAGCGGCGTAGATACTGCGCATTGGCAGAACCAGTGCTTTGAACCATCTTAGAGAATGCGCTCGCTTCATTCGACAGCAAATTCTCTGCAGTATCGTGTTCTGCTACCTGAAGTGAAAGTTCAAAGCATCGCAATTATTACTTTAATGGGATGTAGAATCGCAACGACATTCAAATGCATGAATAGTTCATTGCAGGCAAATGCTCCTTTTATGGTGAATCGATGGATCATTTCACTTTCATTTTTCAAAAGTTTCTAGGGCCATAACAACCATACTTTGGAGAGAGTCGTTTTCACTTTTACATATACATGAATACAAATTGTGAATATGCATTTTTCATGCTATTACTGTTGTGTGCATAATGTAGAGCAGTGCTCAAACATACTTGGCCAGCATCGAGCACAAGAATCCGGTCGGTGTCAATGATGGTGTTTAAGTCTGTGAGCGACGATGAGCATGGTGCAGTAGTTGAATTCTTCACTGATGGTTTTCTGGATGAGAGCATCGGTTCTAACATCGACGGCAGCAGTTGCTTCATCGAGAACAAGAATCTTTGATCTTCTTAGTAATGCTCGAGCAAGACACAGCAATTGCCTCTGTCCCACACTGAAGTTTTCTCTACCCTCAGAAACCTTGGCAGGACACAGAGAAATTGAAATAGATCAAAGAGCAGCTACATCTACATCATTGACCCAGGGGGGCGGGGAGGGGTTCTATATTCTATACTTGGCAAGAAATCATGATGCATTAAAGACAGTCGCCCTCCACTATCTTTCTTCAAACTCTTTATCCAGACTTAAATTCATGAGTTCGTTGTACCATATCCAGACTCAATATCACTCCTATCTCTGCCAAAGGGCATTAACCTAGTCAAGTGTTATCATCGCTATCTCAACTCTTGCATGCTTCGGACAACGTCTAACAGTCCTTATCCTTCACCACACAATTTTTACATCTTAAACATTTTACCCTCAAACATTGTTAGGTAACTACCGATAGTTTCATCAACATAAACCTGAATTCAATATGAACTGCAATGATCCCTTTAATAACATTTTACATCTAGTAACTTTATTGAAAGCTTACCTCAGCATCAAGACCATAAGAGTTCCTCCTGATGACATCCTTCAAATGTGTTCTTTCCAGGGCCCCCCAGAGGTCAGTGTCAATATGTTCATTGAATGGGTCGAGATTGAATCTCACAGTTCCTACACAAATTTGAAAAGAGAGAAATTATTCGAGATGATAATTAGTCTCCACATATTATGAAACTAAAGGGTTTTATTGGTATATCGTAGAAGTTTCTCAGTCCACAGTAATAGAGTTCGGAGTATGCAGTATATCCAACAGCACATTTAAAGAAAATAGGTCATTTGTATCCAGACATTCCTTGGAATCAAACCAAAGGACAGTGAATTAGGATGTGAACGGTTGGGACTGGTCAGCTGGATTGTTCATGTCAAAAAGAAAGTGACCGTCCAACGGTAGTTGGGCAAAGAATTGGACTGCAAGAACTGCAAGTAGCTCTCGTGAACCGATGCTTGCTCCAAGGAGTGAAAAAGTTCTGGAGCGCCATATTGGACCTAATAAGTGAGAGAAAACTCTCAGCTATGTATTAGTTTAAGGACAATGCAATATCAACTAATGAGATGACTGAAAAGCACGAACTTGTTAGCAGAATTTCCTATGGAATATTAGAGAAGTTGAGGGAGACGAGGTGAGGGAAGAATGAAGAGATTTTAACAAACAAGTTAAGGTAATAATAGAATTTCACAGTACCTACCCAAGAAAAGAACCGGTGATTGAGGTATGATACTAAGGACTTTCCGCAAATCTTCCAGTCCAATTTTAGAAGTGTCGCATCCATCGATCAAGATTCTTCCTTTTTCCAGCTCGACAATTCGGAACAAGGCATTTATCATGCTAGATTTTCCAGCGCCGGTTCTTCCAACTATTCCCAGCTTCTCATGGGGTGCTTCGGTAAAAGACAATCCATGCAAGATGGGAGGCAGTTCAGGTCTGTAACGAAGGACCACATCATCACACTTTATTGATCCCAGTGAAGGCCAACCTGGAGGGGGTCGGTTGTTCTCTATTATAGCCGGAGCCTCGGAAGGCAATTCTATGTACACAGCCACACGCTCTACGGCATTTAGACTATTCTCAGCTCTGCTTGCTTGTCTCAGAACACCGCTCATAAGATTTGTTATATTCAAAGTGTAGCTAAGGAGGAGTCCCATATTTGAAGCAAACACTGCTCTGTTTTCTGCTTTTCCGGTCTGCATGACCGCAAATGTTGCTGTCAGCCAGATCATTATGCCTCCAAGAGTCTCCAACCTTATGAAGCGCCAAAGGTTAGAACTGACATTGACGAGGGTGAATCTGATATTATTGTCCATGGCCTTGGCGTTGATAGTGGCCAATCTATCATACGCTTTGTATGCACGTATTGTTGACAAGCCGTTCAATGCTTCTCCAAATTGCGCATAAACTGGAGATCTGGTGATTGAATCCAAGCGTTTCACTTCACGAGATGTAGCCTGTTGGCAACGCATGGCAAGCAATCAGAAGGACTCAACTATAGGTAGGACAAAACATGTGTTAGAGCAAAAGGAGCAGTCCTTTCGAGCAATTAAGAGGATCTACCATTTTCCTTGATTACTAACGCCCCCTCTATAAAAAAAAATGATAAAGGATGATTCAAATAAATTTTCATTCTGATCGTTTGTACTCATTACTTAGTCAATGTTTCATATAAAGGTAAAAAGAAGTGTTGGTTTCTACAGTAGAAGAAAAACATCTAAATGGTGGTGTGTACTCTCACAAGCATCATAAAAAATGCAAATACAACAAAAAAATTGTTAGCTTATTTAGCAGAAGAAAATAACGAACCCCACTTAGTGGGACGAGGCTTGGCAATTCTTGTTGTAAGTAGCAGAGCACATATAACTTTGTATGAAAGAGCATAGGGGCCCAAAACAAGACTACGCTCACCTGGTAATACAGATAGACTGCATAAAACAAGATCAAGAGTGGCATTATGGCCCAAAGGGAGATTGTGCTGACAATTCCTATAAGCACAAAAGTCGAAAGTAGCTGCCAGACTTGGATCATAAACATATTCACAAGTGGCGCGACATTGCAATCTATGTCGCCTAGATTGTTGGCAAACCTGTTGATTATTCTTCCCCTTGGGTTGGTGTGAAAGAAAAGCATTGGAGCCCTTAATACAGACCGAAGCATAGAATCATGCAATCTTTTTGCCGCACGAAGACTCGAAATAATCAACCAAAAAGCATTAGTCAGTGTCACAGTTACCTGATTCACAAAAACACAGGAGTCATCACGGAAATTGATAGCAAGACCTACCCTTCAGTCAACATATACCCACATCCACCAAAGACGAAAATACAGACATCTAGAAATATAGCAAAGCTAGCAAATAATCTGTTTCATGGGATCAGATTCTCATTAATATATCACATCATTTTTTCTGCACTACAAACGAGATATTGGAATCCCAACTCAAGGACTAAGAGGTAATGTGGCTCTCCCACTTTATCAATAATCAAGAAAGAATTATAGAAGCGCAATTTACTGCATAAATAATATTAAACTTGTAGAAACTAATTAGGAGATCTATCTACTGACCTGACTCAAGGACAGGAGTGCATAAATCAATATGTAGAATCCTGGTTTGTAGTTCTCTGAAGTGCTTTGATCTGTCCAGAAACCCAACCACATGCTGCTTGAAATTCGGAGAACTTCAGTGGAAATATAGCATATAAATAGTACTGCCACCACCCACACACCTCCCAGTGCCCCTTTGTACCTAAAAATAGATTAAGCGAAAAAGAAAATCAGTTCATATACATGTCACAGATAAGTGGCATTATTGCTAGGTAATTCTATACAATGTGGTCCAGATTGAGTCCTAATAAAAATAGAAGGAAACACACATTTTACCAAGTGAAACACACGGTTCGGGTTTTCACTAAAAAGGAATTGGCAAATGCATCGACCGATAGGTGTTTATGAGCATTTAATGATATGCGTAACACAGTCATCATGTGGAGGAAATCTAAGCATCGCAGGAAAGGCACCTAGAGACCACGTTTTGAGTGATGTCAAGTGAAGCTGAAAAACAGATGTTGCGCAAAATTACACTAAATCAATATAACCTCCATACAGTCTTAGGTGGTGCATGGACTTTCTTGAACTTTTTATTTGAGATATTAAAGCTTCATATCATGGGTTTTACTACCTCATCAGAACTTTCCAACTCACGATGCCCTTTCCCGTTCCTCTTGCTTAATAAGTACCGACTTCCCTCCTTTACCTTTCTTCCGATGGGCTTGATCTTTTAGCAATTCGTTAACAATGCTATTCGCTGCTGGCTTGGATGTTTTCTCCTCTACATTTTTCTTATCTCCCTCCTCATCCTCTTCTGTTTGTAACTTCATTTTTCCTACATTCTCCATTAGTTTCTTAAACAGTAGCCCCCTTCTAGAAAGCTCCTCAAAAGTCCCCTCCTCTTTGACCATTCCTCCATGAACCAGAAAGATTCGATCCTTGAGGAAGAAAATGTAGCTGGTTCGTGACAAGAACCCGGGTCTTCCCTCGCAGTTCTTCCTTGATACAGCTATTAAACACCTGTAGGTGAGTCTGGGTTAGTATAAGCAAATACCAGAATTGGCCTCATTTCTGAAAATTCAAAAAGGAGATCCTATTGAATGGAAGATCTATAAATATAATACTAAAGCTCACTGCAGACGTGGAGATTAGTCGACCCAAAAGTTCAGATACCTCACAAAGACTAATAGATATACCTAACATTAAATTAAGAAGTCCCAAATCAGAAAATACTTGAGTTTTCAAATTAGCAGACGTTGCTTCAATTATCCCAAGATTGATTGCAGCAAGTTATTCACTGAAGCATTTGAGCATGCTTTGCATAAAAAGCTTTTCAAATATACAGGTAATTGTCAAAGCCTCACAACATGAATTGCTACACTTGTGGTGATCTGAAGTGAATAATATTCTGCGTCATGAATTACATACCTGTCGACCAACATGAGCATCCAGAGCACTTAAAGGGTCATCAAATATGTAAACATCTGAATTCGAGTAAACAGCCCTGGCCATAGAAACCCTCCACTTTTGCCCTCCACTTATATTTACCCCTCTTTCGCCACTCTCTGTAAGATCACGGCCCTGAAGATTAATTAAAACAGAAAATTAATGGATCACATCCCCTGTTAATCAGAGAATCTAGCAAAGCACTGAGTCCCACTTAACAGGAAACAAATCGAGATCATGCTCCAGTTCAGTAACGCTGACTGCCTTCCAATATCTTTCTGGTTCAAATTCGGAGCCAAACTGTGAAAGAGATAGTTATTTTCTATATTATTAAAAAGTGAAAAGGGTTACAAATATATATGCTCATATGTGCTTAACCCTAATCATAACTAAGTTACTATTTTACCCTTATTACTCACAATATTTCTCAACACTCCCCCTCAAGTTGGGATATAGATATCAAATAAACCCAACTTGTTACATAAGACGCTCACTCTATTCCCCCATAAAGATTTTGTAAAAATGTCCGTGAGTTGATCTCCGACTTTGTGTGTTGCAGAATAACCTCGCCTTTTTGAACTTTTTCTCGCACAAAATGACAATCAACCTCAATGTGCTTAGTTCGCTCATGGAAGACTGGATTAGATGCAATATGAATAGCGGATTGATTATCACAATATAGCACTGATGGATTTGACGGTGACATTCCAATCTCTGATAGTAACATTCTCAACCATAGTAATTCACTTGTCACATGTGCCATAGCACGATATTCAGCTTCAGCACTTGATCGGGAAACTACATGCTGTTTCTTGCTTTTCCATGCAACTAAATTACCCCCAAGAAACACACAATAGCCTGAAGTAGATCTCCTATCCACAGGACATCCAGCCTAGTCAACATCAGAAAAGCCTGTAGTGTTTAGATGGCCATAATTCTTGAACTGTAGTCCTTTACCTGGTGCTCCCTTCAAATATTTGACGATTCGAAGTACATCATCCCAATGAGTGGTACGAGGAGAACTCATGAATTGACTCACTACACTAACCGCGGAGGATATATCAGGTCTCGTGATAGTAAGATAGTTTAACTTACCAATTAACCTTTGATACTTTGCTGGATCATGTAGTAATTCTCCATGTTCTGCGTCAAGTTTCATATTGGGATCCATAAGGGTATCGACTGGCTTTACTCCAAGAAATCCAACTTCACCAAGGATGTCCAGTACATACTTTCGTTGCGATAAATTGATACCAACATGTGAATAGGATACTTCAATACCATGAAAGTATCGAAGACGTCCCAGATCTTTAGTACTGAATTCTTTATGCAGAAATTGCTTAAGTTTTTGAATACCACTGGAATCACTGCCAGTAATGATGATATCATCCACATATACAACTAGAAGGATACATCCAGTTGAAGACACGGAGCTGAAAACTGAATGATCTACTTGACACCACTTTAGTCCAAATTTGATAACCGTATCACTAAATCTACCAAACCAAGCACGAGGAGATTGTTTAAGTCCATACAAAGCTTTGTGTAAACGACATACCACATTCTCCCCCGAGCAATAAACCCGTGGGTTGCTCCATGTAGACCTCCTCAGCCAGATCACCATGTAAAAAGGCATTTTTCACATCCAATTGATGAAGGATCCAGCCAAATTGCACAACCAATGAAATAAAAACACGGACAGAAGGAATTTTGGCCACGGGAGAGAAGGTGTCATTATAGTCGACACCATAAGTTTGAGTATATCCCTTCGCAACTAACCGTGCCTTCAATTGATCAAGAGTACCATCTGGGTGAACTTTAACGGTGAAAACCCAACGACAACCAACAGGTTGCTTATCAGTAGGTAAGGAAGTAAGCTCCCAAGTTTTGTTCTGAATTAGTGCCTCCATTTCATCTTCCATGGCACGACGCCAACCCAAATGAGCAAGAGCTTCAGCAACACTGCTAGGCACAAAAATAGAAGACAACGACGAGACAAAGGTAGAGAAGGTAGGAAATAAACGATGATATGACAAAAACTTGGAAATAGGATGACGCGTACGAACACAATCAGAAAGACCAGAATAGGGAGAATAACGACCAATAGGACGACCAACACAAGAATGTGTACCTTTTCGAGATGCAATGGGCGGATCAGGATCATAGGCTGGCACTGCAACTGATGGGGGAACCGATGAATCAGGTGCTGATGAAGGCTGTACTGTCATAGTTGGAATGGTACTTCGTCGATGATAGGTGCGGTCAGCAAACCGAAATTTGTTGGAGGTAGCTGGAGAGATAGAAGACAGTGGAAGCATTGGTAGGACACAATCATCACTTTCATCACGTGTCTGTGGAACATTCTGAGAAGGAAAATATGACTGATCTTCAAAGAACGTTACATCTGTAGGCACGAACAGACGACGACAACTAGGACAATAACATTTGTATCCCTTCTGAGTTCGAGAGTATCCCACAAAGACACATTTTTCAGCACGAGGATCCAGTTTATCAAGACCTGGAGTAAGATTATGTACAAAACAAACACACCCAAAAACCCGAAGAGGTAAGGAAAAGAGAGGACGATTTGGATGTAAAAGTGAGAATGGTATCTTCCCTTGAAGAACTGAAGTGGGAAGCCTATTAATTAAATAACACGCCGTAAGAACATGCATGACCCCAAAAGTGTTTAGGTAGATGCATATGAAACATGAGGCAACGGGCGACATCAAGAAGATGGCGATTTTTACGTTTAGCTACACCATTTTGTTGTGGAGTGTATGAGCAGGACGTTTGATGAATAATACCATGAGATTCCAGAAAGGGCTGGAAACCAGAAGTTGTAGCAAGGTATTCTCTAGCATTATCTGACCGTAAATGTTTGACAGAGATATTATATTGATTCAACACTTCAAAATAGAACAATTGAAAGCAACGAAAAATCTCTGTATGATCTTTTATTAGGAATAACCAAGTCATTCGGGAAAAATCATCCACGAATGTAACAAAATATTTGAATCTAAAGACATCGGACACACAACATGGACCCCATACATCTGAGTGAACCAACTCAAATGGACTAGACACACGACTCTGCATACGGGAAGGAAAAGAAGCTCTATGATGTTTACCAAACTGACAAGCTTCATACTGAAAGGAACTCACAGACTTAGACTCAAGAAATAGACGTCGAAGTAGGTTTGGTGGTGAATGACCAGCATCACAATACATTCGATATACATCAGTGATGTCTGTTTCACAGCTGCGGCAGCTAATACCTTCTTATCAAGGTAGTACAGGCCATTTGATTCATGTCCCCCACCAATCATCTGTCCAGTCCTCAGATCCTGAAAAACACAATGAGAAGATGAAAAGGTCATGGAACAATTTAGTTCTTTGGTCAATGAGCTAACAGAAATCAAATTATAAGGAGATTTTGATAGGTGAAGGACAGATGATAAAGAAAGAGAGGGACTTAAATGAGCAACACCCATACCAGTAACCTGAGACTGTGAACCATTTGCTAATGTAATTGAATTTGATAATGAAGAAGATGTAGAGTGAAAAGAAGACAATAGGTTAGAGTTACTAGTCATGTGATTGGTAGCTCCAGAGTCTATAACCCAAGAATCAAGCGATGTAGACAACAAACACGATGAACTACCTTTAGAGGTTTGTGCCCGAGTTGCAGTAGGAGCTGAAGATCTTGTCACTTGTTGGGAGCGAACCAATGTATCATATTCAGCACGGGTTAATGTAACTAGGTCACCTGTCTTAAGAACTTGAGTTGAACTTGGTGGAGCCATTGAGGGAGGACTAAGAGAATCCTCAACCTCTGCATAAGCAGCAAGAGGTGGTTTGAGCTTTGGATGAAGTGTATAGCAATAAGCTTCTGTATGTCCGGCTCTTTGACAATGATGACAATAGCGGGAACCACGATTATTCCTAGAATGATCGTACCACGAGTCCTAACTCCCCCTTCACGGCCTCCACGACTTCCACCATGAACAACACCACGTCCACGACCTTGATAACCACGACCTCGACCTCCACGTCCACTAGAACCACGAGAAAGCATAGCACCAATCTCCATTGCCGGCATGGAAGAACTCTTCTCAGGAATTGTAGAACGGAGTGCCTGGGAGAAGACTTCATCTACTGTAGGAAGAGAACTCTGAGATGTAATATGCTGACGAAGAGATAATACTCAGGCCCCAATGACTTGAGATATAATATTACCCTCAAATCCTCTTGGCGTTTAGCCAGAACATCTGGATCATTCGAGGCAGGAAGATAAGTATCCAATCATTGGCAGAGAGTGGTGAACCGAGCATAATGATCAGACAAGGATTGATCTCCATGCTGAATATCAAATAAATTTTCCCACGTGTCACATACTCGCATCATATTATTTTGCCCCGAATAGAGTAATGCGTACTTACCCCAAACTGCTTTAGTGGGGTCGCATTGAATAAAGTGAGGACTAATCTTAGGGTCCATGCTATTCCATAATAGGGTCCGAATCATCGCATCTCCTGCAATCCAATTGGCAGCTTTACTCGTGTCAAACGGTATTGTGAACGTGAGATAGTCCAGTTGTCTGGTGGTAGTAAGATAGACTTCGACCGCTTTAGACCAGGATGGATAATTAGTTCCATCTAACTTGACAGATGTTAATTGAAAATGACCAAAAGGAGATCCAGAAGTCAATCCAGAGGTCGCCATTAGTGAATAAAGAATGGTTGAGCCCAAGAAATGAACTTCACGGTTGCCAATGCTAATTCCAATAATTCAATCAAATACACAAAAAGAATTCCGAAAAGAAAGGCTTCAATCGAATCACCATACGAATCACCAAAGCACCAGTATACCTATTTTCAATATCCCCATTGATTCAATGCAACATCACTTTCAAGTGCGAAAAACAGCAACTCTATCCTCTGTAATAACTATCAAATCTATATTCCACAATGGCCACTTCTAAAATTTTGTGCAGTACAAATAATAAAGTGGGTTACTGTTCAACCGCCAGAAAATAACCCATCATTTGCCGCTTCTAAAAGCCTTTCCGTACTCCACAGCCAGCACAAAACTTTAAAAGTAATAATTAAGATAATATAAAGAATCCATCATTCACTGTGCGCATCTAAACCTCAGGAAGGAAGAGGCGGTGCACCAATCTCTTCTGCTTTTCTCCTCCTCCTTATTACCTCCCGACAAACGCACCAACTTCCAATAGCAGCTTCAAATTCAACCTTCCAGCTTCCAACAGCATCGATTTCCCAAAAAAAAAGAACAAAAGAAAGCGAATTTACTTGATGTGGCTACTGATCGGTGATTCCAGGGTAGCAAATCCAAGAACACTCCTGCGCCATCAACCGAACGGACCAGCTCCTGAAGATGGGTCTCGAGTTTACAACGGCATTGGCGCTAGGGTTTCGCGGAATTGAGGTTCAAGCTTCATAATTTCAAAAGTTACGCCAAGTATTCGCGAGCAACGCGAACGAGCCACGAGCGCGAGCAAGCCACGTGAGTAGCGCGCAAGAGTCGCACAAGCAGCGCAAGCCGCGAGCGTGATCAAGCCGTGTGAGCCATGAGCGCGATCAAGCCACGCGAGCAGTGCACGCGAGCAGCGCGCGTGCGCGAGCAGCGTGCGCGAACCGCGCAAGCCGCGCGCGCGAGCCGCATGAAGAAGCGAGAGAAAGGAAGAGGGACGCTCGAGTGGCAGGAGGTTTCGATGGTGAGCGGCAGCGACAGCCAACTATTCCGGCGAGTGGCTGCTTCGTCGTCTAGGGTTCCGACCTACCTACGCTCTGATACCATGTGAAAGAGATAGTTATTTTCTATATATTATTAAAAAGTGAAAAGGGTTACAAATATATATGCTCATATGTGCTTAACCCTAATCATAACTAAGTTACTATTTTACCTTTATTACTCACAATATTTCTCAACACAAACAATATGTTGTCACGCACCTGATACCACATTAGGACATGAGATAAAATGATGATATTGTGCCCAACATCGACAGAAAAACTAAACCAGCAGTGTGCAACTTACAGTGGCATTGAATATCCACGACACTTGAGGAACATAAGCAACTGTTCCCCTCAAGGTAACGCATGCATGAGAGACAGCAGGGAGTTCCCCGAGCATTGCAGATATGAGAGATGTCTTTCCCTCTCCAGTACCACCAACAATAGCAACTAAGCTACCAATTGGTATGTCCAGATTGATGTTCGATAATGTAGGATTTTCTGCCTGAGGTTAGCTGAAATTTAGCCACCAGTTGAAATAAGATATGGCAACAGAAAAATTGGAACGCACCATAAATGACCATTTAGTTATGCTGAATCATCTCATATCAGTGAGAATGACATAGTTACATTAACCTCAAATTTCAAAACGATTGAAAAAGAAGTGCATTCCTCTGAGTTTTGACTTTAGTTATTTGCCACCTCAGACATTTACAAAGAGTGAATTTACCCCAAAAAATTACACTTCAAAAATAAGAACAAGTTTCCTTGCACAATTGGTCACCTTTGTAGAAGTTGTGAGTGCACTAATCACTTGAAAAAAGAAGAAGGTTAGGCTGTTCAATTAAGCTGTGCTTTAAATTTTGATTATGGCATCAACTTGTTGGAGAAAACTCCTATGATATTTTGAAGCTGACAAAACTTATCTAAGTTCTATTATGAAGATTGCTAGACTTCTGTGTCAAAGTCTATCTTACATCAGAAGTCTGCCCACTCTGACAAGTTTCAGACTGAATGCAAAAATGAAGACTTAATCAAACTTAAGATTATTTTCTTCAAAGGTTTCAGTACGTACAAGATATATCAGGCTTTCTAGTTGAAATATCACTTACCATATTGGTTATCTTAATTGGAATCAATTTCGAAGAAGCAAATCATTTTTGGAAGGCAAGCTTATTTGGAAAGAATCTACTTATGGAAACCAAGATCTTGATTGTATGGGCGAACATAATTGACGGGCTTTCATCTCAATCTTCAAATGGCTCAAGATCTCCTTGATTGATTCTATCCAATGGGTTGATTGGAAGAATTTATTTGGAAAGTGCCAACGGTCAACAATGCATGGAGGAGTATTTAAGGGGATTTTTCAAGTCATTCAAAAAGTGCGTGAAAGAAGAATTCTTAAGTCTGAAGCTTCCAATTCTCTTGTCCTTCATCATTTAGTGCTTAAACTTGTATTCGAAAGTGAGAAACTCTAGAGAGTGATCTTGTGAGAATAGAAGAGACACCTCACTGAAAATTTGAGATCACAGTGCTACAACATTCTCTTTCAATTCATAGTGGAAACTAGCCAGAAGGCTATCAACGTGTGAGAGTGGACGTAGGCTTGAACTAAGCCGAACCACTATAAATAATGTGTTTATTTTTCTCTTCCCTGAACTCCTTTACTTTATTTGCTGCGATATAATTCTGTGTTTTGAAATAGTTGTTAAAGTCTGTTTTCACACCTATTCACCCCCTCTAGGTGTTCTACTAGCCCTTTCAATTGGTATTAGAGCCTGTGTGCTTACTTTGTTGAAGTGTTTTTACTTCTAAAGCTAAAGATCTTCTATGGCTAGTATTTTGGCTCCAAGATTGGCTGAGGGACAGAGCAACACCAGACCACCTTATTTCGATGGAAATGAGTACAACGTGTGGAAAAATAAGATGAATGCATTTCTTAGATCTAGAGATCCCCTGGAGTGGGATGTTGTTGAAAAAGGAATCAATCCTAAAGAAACATCAGCTTCAGACAAAGGGAAAGAAGTGATTTATGTTGATGAATCAACACAAGCTGAAATTACCAAGAGACAAGCTTTTGACACAAAATAAATTTATTCTGTATATTGTGCTTTGTCTCCCACAAAATATAACCGAATTTCTTCTTGTGAAACAGAAAAAGAAGTTTGGGATAGACTTCATGTTACCTATGAGGTGACTGACCGTGTGAAGGAAACAAAAATAAACATTCTGCTTGGACAATATGAAGCATTCAGAATGAAGCCTGGGGAATTTATCTCTGATATGTTTAGTCGCTTTACCGAGATTGTGAATGGCCTCGCTTATCAAGGCCAACCAAATTTCTGGACCAATGAAAGCCAACAAACTACTGCATGGACTTTCAAAGGACTAGAATCATGTGAAGACCTCAATCAAAGAGACTCAAAGGATTATGCCTCTATCAGTAGATGAACTAATATACACACTTTAGTCGTACGGAGTGGAGCAAATCAATGATGAGGAAGATCCAAAAGGTAAAAATCAATTGCTTTAAAATCTAACATTGATTATGATGATATAAGTTCGGAAGAAGATATGGATGATGAAGAACTGGCCCTCATAATAAAGAAATTCAGAAGATTGAAAAGAAAAGGTAGAAGGTTCAATTGGAAGAAGCAAGGCTCGCAGAATTCCCAAAAGAAATCTACAGAAGAAACTGAAACAAGCAGGGACGTAATATGCTTCGAATGCAAGAAAAATGGGCATATCAGACTAAACTGTTCCTTGTTGAAAAAGAAGAAAGGGAAGTATGAGAAATACAAAAAGGCTCTTAAAGTAGAAACTTGGAGTGACACCAAATGTGAAGAAAGCGAAGAAGAATCACAAATATATATCTAATGGCTCACTTAGAGTCAGACTCGGAATAAGAAATAGACACTGATTTAGATTCTGACAAAGAAATTGAGGTTAGTAACTCCGAAATTCCTATTAAAGTCTCTATGTATATAGATGAACTTTGCCTCAATCTTAAATCTTCTCTTAAAAGGATCTCCAAATTAAAAAAGAAGAAGAGAATTCTAAGCTCAAGCAACAAGAAGTTTCTTGAAAAGAAAAGTTTGAAAATTTGAAAAGAAGTTTTGACTATTTGAAAGAAAATTATGATTCTCTCTCAAAAGAAAATGTTGTTTTAAAAAGGGAGATCTCAGATATTTCAAAAAGGTTTTCAAAAGGATCATAAAAATTAAAGAAAATTCTTATAGCTCAAATACTCTATTTTAACAAGTTTGGTCTGGGTATGAGTAATGAGATTGTTCCTTTAATTGATTTTCCTAAAGTAAAAGAGAGACTTAAACAAAAACCTGCAAAAACATTTTATAAAAATCATTTTCAAAAAGTATTTGTAAAACCTATTGGCCGAAGTGCTCTAAGATGTTTTAAGTGTAACAACTCAGAACATTTCAAGAATGATTGTCTCAAGGTTTGGAGACCAATTAAGAAAGATTGGGCAATAGCTGTTTTTAATACTAATACTCTTGGATCCAAGAAAATCTGGGTACTAAAAAAAGTTTGAGTTTTTCTTCTATTTGCAGGTCACTATTAAAAGAAAAATTAAATGGTATTTGGATAGTGGCTGTTCAAGACATATGACAGGAGACTCAAGCTGTTTTGAAAAGCTTGACAAGCTAAAAGGATGAAATGTTTCTTTTGGAGGAAATAGTAAAGGAAATATTATCGGCTGTGGAATTGCGAATATTGGAAGTCTGACTATCAACAATGTTTCCTTGGTGAAATGTTTAAACTACAATCTTCTGAGTATAAGTCAGCTTTGTGATACTGGTTTTTGAATAAACTTCCAAGAAGGCATTTGTTCTAGAATAAGTCAAGACTTCTCTTAATTCTTTACCAAGCGAAGGCATGACAATATATACCTTCTATATGTAAATCCAGAAAGTTCACAGCGTCTTATTTCCATTCAAGATGAAGCAAGTCTTTGACATCGAAAGCTCGGTCATGTAAATATGAAGCAGATTGTCAAGATTCTTCTAAGAAGCTGGTTCGAGGGTTTCCTAATATGGGTTATCAGAAGATTGAGTTATGCATTCCCTGTGTCTTGGGAAAATAGGTCAAGAGTTTTTTTACACCAGTAAATCAGGTTTCTACCAGTCGAGTGTTGCAGTTTCTTCATGTGGATCTCTTTGGGCCAACAAGAACTCAGAGTTTTGGTGAAAAGAAATATTGTCTGGTAATCGTGGATGATTATTCTCGTTTCACTTGGGTGTTCTTCTTAGCAAATAAGTTTGAGACTTTTGCATACTTCTCAAACCTTGCCAAGAAAGTTTAGAATGAGAAATGTTATGCAATTTCAAGCATAAAGACAAATCATGGAGGTGAATTTGAAAATCAAGATTTTGCAGACTTCTGTAATGAATCTGGTTTTCAGCATGTTTTCTCCTCTTCATATAGTCCAGAACAAAATGGGGTCATGGAAAGGAAAAACAGATCTTTACAGGAGATGGCCAGAACTTTGTTGATAGAAAGCAAAATACCCTCTCGCTTTTGGGTAGAAGCAGTTTCTACTGCATGTTATATTATCAACATGGTGTTTTTAAGGCCTATCCTAGAGAAGACTCCTTATGAAGTATATAAAGGGAAGAAGTCAAATGTTTCCTACTTTCATGTCTTTGGCTGTAAATGCTTTATCTTGAAGAATGCGAATGATCGATTTGAAAAGTTTGAAGAAAAATCTGACGAAGGAAGTTTTCTTGGCTATTCAACTTCAAGCAAAGCTTATAAGGTCTTTAACAAGAAGACTCAATTTGTGGAAGAATCTATAATCGTTAGATTTCAAGAAAATACGCAGATTCAACCAAATCAGATTCAACTTGAAGAATCCGAACTAGTTACAGACTCAACAAAGTCTATCTCCCCCAGCAAAGTTCAGACTTTTGGAGTACAGCAACAAGCAGAACAAGAAGATTCAAACAGAACAAAGGATCAACAGACTCTAAGGCCAAATAGCAATTGGAAGCACAAATCAAATCATCCCAAAGAACTAATTATTGGTAATATTGATGAAGGAATTCACACTAGATCCAAAGGAAGAGAAGACTCCAGTGCTTTAGCACTTGTTTCTGAGATAGAATCAAAAGGTGTAGAAGAAGCACTGCCTGATGAAAGCTGGATAGAAGCTATGCAGGAAAAACTCAAACAATTCAACATCAATGATGTATGGGAGCTGATTCCAAAACCCAAAGGCAAATCTGTTATTGGAACGAAGCGGGTTTTTAGAAACAAGATAGATGAGAAAAGAAAAGTGATTAGAAACAAAGCAAGACTCGTGGCAAAAGGATACACACAGGACGAATGAATAGATAATGACGAGACCTATGCACCAGTAGCAATGTTAGAAGCAATTAGATTATTGTTTGCTTTTGTTTGTTTCCAAAATTTCATGTTATTCCAGATGGATGTCAAAAGTGCCTTCCTAAATGGATTCATTCATGAAGAATTTTATGTGGAACAACCACCTGGATTTGAAGATCCAAGAAAATCAGACTCTGTCTACAGATTGAAAAAGACATTATATGGTCTGAAGTAGGCTTCACAAGCCTAGTATGAAAGGTTGAGTAAGTTTCTAACTCAGAATGGTTTTGAAAAAGGAAATGTTGATACTACTCTATTTATAAAAAGGGAAGGAAAGATTTTCTACTTGTACAAATTTATGTAGATGATATAATCTTTGGTTCTCTTAACGAAAGTCTCTGTAAGAAATTTTCAAGATCTATGCAGGATGAATTCGAAATTAGCATGATGGGTGAATTGACCTTTTTTCTGGGATTGCAAGTCAGACAATCAAAGAAAGGTATATTCATTCACCAGGAGAAATATGTCAAATATCTCATCAGGAAATTTGGATTGGAGAATTGCAAGAGGACATAAACTCCTATGTCGAGTTCATCAAAACTGGACAAGGATGAAGGAGGGAAGAAATTAGATAAAAACTATACAGAAGCATGATCGACTCTCTTCTTTACCTCACTACCTCTAGACTTGATATTTTATTCAGTGTGTGCATCTGTGCTAGATTTCAGTCTGATCCAAAGGAATATCATCTTAGTGCTGTTAAACGCATCATAAAATATGTTGCGACTTTTCCAAAGCTGGGTCTATGGTATTCAAAAGAATGAGACTTTACTCTTCTTGGTTATTCTGATCCTGATCTAGCTGGTTGTAGAATCAACAGGAAGAGCACATTTGGCACCTGTCAACTGTTGGGACAAATGCTGGTATCTTGGTTCTCAAGGAAATAAAGTATGATGGCATTATCACCATCATAAGCAGAATATGTTGCTCTTGGGAGTTGTTGTTCTCAAATACTTTGGATAAGACAACAACTAAGAGACTTCGGAATAGAAGAATCTTGCACAGAGATCAGATGCGACAACACAAGCGCTATCAATCTCACCAGAAACCCCATTCTTCATTCAAGGGCGTAGCATATAGAGATTCGACATCATTTTATAAGAGATCTTGTCCAGAATGGTGAGATTATGGTTCATTTTATTGATTCAAAGAATCAGCTGGCCGACATCTTCATAAAACCATTGGAGAAAAACTTATTTGAGTCTATTCGCAGCAAGCCGAATATTATCTCTCCTATTGATTAAAGTTTGAAGTTGGTCAAACTTAGAACTTCAAGAAGCTACTTCAGTATGAGAATCTCTCGAATCCAGGTATTTTAATTTTTGGTATGTAAAATATGAAAATGTATGATTATCTTAATTATCGCTTGCCTATTTTATTACTATTTTATTAGTAATTTTTGGATTTCGAATTTTTTGCAGTTACCTTTTTAAAATGTGTTCTGAAAAGGCATTTTTCCTTATGACATTTCATATACCCCCTTTCAATTTCTTTAAATACCTCTTAGTATTTCCTTCGAGCACATCTTTTCAAAACCCTAAAATACCAATTCTCTCTCACTCTCGATTTTTACTCTCAAAACTTCTCTGCAAGTTTCCATCTTTTCTTCACTCGAACATGTCTACGAAATCTTCCAAGTCTGCATCCATGTCACACCAAAGGAAATCTTCTTGGATCGCAAGTCAGGGGCCTTGGAATATGCCAGAAGGGCCAACTCATTTTGATCTTATTGGTGAAGACTCTCCTCAGGACTCTCCTCGTCAACCTTTGGAAGAAGAAGTTGAACAAGATGCAGTTCCTCTCAGAGTTTTGACACCCCATGTTCTTTACAAGCATTATTGTTATTTGAAACAGGGTGGTTCTCCAATGTCCTTTATCACTAGTTTTCTGAAAGGCTATGGGCATGGGAACGAAACTCTATTCTTAAGAGCCATGGAAAGAATAGGAGTGGTGCCTAAAGGATCGGCAGAAAAGGCTTTTCTTCATTTTCCTTCTGATCCTAGATTTAGTTCTGAGAATCAGCCTGAAAATAAGGATGATGACGAGCGGATCTTTACGAATTTTCAACCCAAGATGGGTGTGGCTACTGACGTCCCTGGTGATAGAACGAAATTGTTTCGTTCTAAGGAGCATAAAAGGGTTTATGCCCAAATGCTAAACAGAGGGGTGATAAACCCTCGAATAGTAGATTTTGACTTTTTGGACTCGATAAAGGTTAACTTGAGGGAAAAGTTGGCCATTCTTCAACTTAAAAAGTTTTGTGCTAAGATGGCTATGGCTTATTCGGAATTGACAACATACTTCTACTCAAATCTGTCTTTCCTTGATCAGAATCGCATTCAGTTTATTGTTTGTAATAAAGCCTTTGTTGTGGATGTTGACATTCTGGCCGATATTCTAGGAGTGGAAAGAAGTGGTTTTCAACCAATCAATATCTCCATAGGTCAAGCCACTAGATTTCTAGTAAAGAACAGACTGCCAAGTGGAGGTATCACATACTCTCGATTACTAGCCTCCAACATTCTGTTGCACAACATTATCATCAACTACATCATACCTAAGGCAGCCTCTAAAACTGATGTTTCTAGATTTGAGGCAAGAATCATGTGGGCAATCTGCAATGTGATTCGTTTCTCACTTCCTCATACTATCCTGCTGCATATGTACAGATCTGTCATGAAAGAAAAAGGCCAATTGCCCTATTCTGCCTTGGTTACAAAGCTGTTCCGCCATTTTCAGATCCAGTTTCCCTCTTCGCTTTGTTCAAGAACTGTTGCTCCTATGGAGATAGGAATAAAGATGATCTCAAAAATGAGGTTGAAAGATATGACTAAGGCCATTGAACTTTTGAAGAAGGAATCCTCGAGCAAAATCAAAGAAGGATCTTCTGCTGCAAGAAAGCACAAAGGCAAGGAAGTTGTGCAAGAAACTGCAAAGAAAAGGAGATCACTTATCCTGTAGGATGAAGAGGATGAAGATGATATGACCATTTCTGCCATTGCCTTAAGAAATCTTCAAGGTTTTGTTGCTTTTGAGAAATCAAAGGAAAGAGAAGGAGGAGATAGAGAAGATGAAGAAGAGGAAGAAGAAGCAAAGCAAGAAGAAATAGAAGAAGAAGAAGAAGTAGGAGCTGAAGATGAAGAAGAAGAAGAAGAAGAAGAAGGTGATTCTGAAGAGAAGGGTGAGGATGATGACAACAATGACTCGATGGAGAGACTATTGCAATATCATTATCAGAGGACTCTAAAGAAACTAGGGATGACCCTGAAGGTATACGGATTGAGACAGAACATCACTCTCGTTCTAAAAAAGAAAAGCTACAAGAAGAAGGAATTTCTTCTCCACCTGTAGGCACAGAAACATGGGGAGCTCATGAGAAAACATGGACTTCTTCTTCACCTAATGGAGTGATGGCATAAGTAGATCTCCTGCCGACCTTGAAGATGTTTTTGCATCTCATTTTCCTGAAGCTGAGGTTGAAGAGTCTACTCCAAGTCAGGATGTAAAACAAACTGTCCTCGATCAAGTTGATGTTCCCTCATCCCTCAATTCTCCACAAATTCACTTCGCTGAAGCTAGTGCTAAAACAGAACCTGATGCAAACTATCCAAGGATAGTAGAGCTCCTTTTGGAGGTTAAAGCTCAGCAATATGCATGGAGGTTGAGATCCAAAAGCTTCACACTGCCTTGAGATCTACTTCAGATTTTCTCACTGGCAAGGTACAGTCTCTTGACACTCAAGTTCAGACCTTGAATCAACAAGTTTCACAGATTGTAGCCAAGGTCGAGAATGTTTATCATCAGTGCTAGGAGAAACTTGAGGAGGTAGTGTAGTTGCTGGGGGATTTCCGACTCATTCGAGTTCCTAGACAACCTTGATTGCATTTATCTTTTATTTCTATTTTGACTTTCTCTTTCTTTTTGCTGTTGACAGAAAAGGGGAGAATGAGAGCATATTTAATTTGTTTGTTTGAACTGATTGTGTTTGAACTTGTTTGAACTGATTGTGCTGAATATTTATATTATATAGTAACCTTTTGTGGTTGTAATTATGGATTTGGATTGAATCTTTGTCTAAATTGTCAAGATTAATGCGTTTTTTGTGGTTGCAGAACCGATGTTATCCAGATCTATAACAATATGTTTTTATAAGTTATCATGTACTGCTAAAGTGTTGTTTTGTAGGATATAAGTTTTAAATATGCAGAAAAGTTTTGTTACCATAAAAAAGGGAGAGATTGTTGGAGAAAACTCCTATGATGTTTTGAAGCTGACAAAACTTATCTAAGTTATATTCTGAAGATTGCCAGACTTTTGTGTCAAAGTCTATTTTACATCAGAAGTCTGCCCACTCTAACAAATTTCAGACTGAACGCAAGAATGAAGACTTAATCAAACTCAGGATTATTTTCTTCAAAGGTTTCAGTATGTACAAGATATATCAGGCTTTCTAGTTGGAAATATCACTTACTATATTGGTTATCTTAATTGGAATCAATTTCGAAGAATCAAATCATTTTTGGAAGGTAAGCTTATTTGGAAAGAATCTACTTATAGAAACCAAGATCCTAATTATATGGGCGAACATGATTGACGAGCTTTCATCTCAATCTTCAAACGGCTCGAGATATCCTTGATTGATTCTGTCCAACGGGTTCATTGGAAGAATTTAAGTGCCAACGGTCGACAAGGCATGAAAGAGTATTTAAGGGGATTTTTCAAGTCATTCGAAAAGTGCGTGAAAGAAGAATTCCAAAGTCTGAAGCTTCCAATTCTCTTGTCATTTATCATTTAATGCTTAAACTTGTATTCGAAAGTGAGAAACTCTAGAGAGTGGTCTTGTGAGAACAGTAGAGACACCTCACTGAAAATTCAAGATCACAGTGCTGTAACATTCTCTTTCAATTCATAGTGAAAACCAGCCAGAAGGCTGTCAGCGTGGGAGAGTGGACGTAGGCTTGAACTAAGCCAAACCACTATAAATCTCGTGTTTATTTTTCTCTTCCCTGAACTCATTTACTTATTTGTTGCGATATAATTATGTGTTTTGAAATAATTGTTAAAGTTTGTTTTCACATCTATTCACCCCCTCTAGGTGTTATACTAGCCCTTTCACAACTAACTTTGGGGTTCATGAAAAACTTCTGATATGCCCTTATCCTTCAAATCGTGGTAGTGGTTATTTTTGTATGGATGGTTGGTGGTGCTACAACCTCTAAAACCTAGACAATTTGTACATACTTAAGTCGACAGTTTATCCACATTGAAAAGGGAAAAGGTAAGTGATTTTTCCAAGAAAAAATGAAGCATGTGTTTATTTGACCTTTGAGTCCCATGAAAAGTGCCCATCCTTGATTGAAATAGCTGGGTGTCTTGGCTCAAATTAAAAAATTTAATGATGACATTACATATTAGATCAAAATTAATGAACTGTTATTATTATTTTTTTTCTTAAAGATAGGCAAAAATCATTGGGATGCAACCTCTTCTCAAATAATTTTACTATATTTTGTGGTATTGTAAGAGGCTCACCGATCATAAATTTTATTTATTGATTACAATTATTTGAGTTTAGAGAGGATGTCGATGGTTCTCCTAACATAAGAAGTACTTTCTTCGTCTTATGTTGGACTTGAGATGTCCTAGTTGCTCCGCATACTCCATCATAATCTACCACAATCCAACTCTCAAGCCATATTAACTATAAAGGATTAACTTCTTACCTATGGTACGTTTGGCTATTTGGTGTTCTAATTATTATGCCTGTTGGAGAAACATCTCTAATTGATTTTGATAATTTCTACACTATCTTTAATATAATATTTACCATGGTAATTGATGATGTTCGTGACAAGTGTTAAAGACTATGTGATGAGTATAAGTGGTAAATATTGCAATATGTCTTGATATAACTTTTCCATAAACAGCACAAACAAACCTGAAGATTAGCTATTACATTAGGTAATTGATACTATGACAACAATGTTCATTTGATAATATTCGTTGGATTAGCAAAACTAGCCATTGTGGAGTGGATATGCGTAGCAGCATAATCCAAAATCCAAATAATAATAGAAAATGAGATGTTCACGGCCAAGAGGTTTCTAGAGCTAAAGGGCCGTGCCTTCTCGAGGAGGACCTCCTGTGCTCACTTGGCTTCCCAACAAGAAGACTTCCAGAACGTTCCAAGGGCAGACGATACGGTCATTTCGCCAAATTCTAGAAGTCTCCTGTCATAAGTGTCGGTAGTTGGTAGATATGGCGGTGCGATCTCGTCTGTCATTTAAAAAGTCGATCAACGGATGTAATCAGAGGGCCTCTAGTATAAGAAGCGGTGCCCTCCCCGTCATTTGTATTAATCCAACTATTTCAGTTTATCAAACAATCATTTCTTTCTAGAGCTCTTCTCTTTAGAAACTCTCTTTCTACAATTCGGGTGAGCGAGTGAGTGTGCGATCGATCAAGCAAGGCTTGGCTTGGGCATCCCGACGATCCAAGGAGATCCAAAAGTGCCCGAGTCACCGCGCGGTCACGATCCCAATCAATTGGCCCGTGACAAGTGGTATCAGAGCAAAGGAGGGATCCGTTTAGAGAGATTGAGGGGCACCGGTTGTTTGAGAGAATGTCAAACCAAGATGATGTCATGGATGGAGAGGCCGTTCAAGTCAAGGAGACCCGTGGCCGAATGAAGAAAAGAGAAGCCTCGGTGGACACCGTAGCCGTGGTTGATGAGAAGCTCGCGAAGGTCGGGAGTGCCACGGTCGAGTTCATGGAAGGACTTGACGACGTGAGAGACGGCATCATGGAGGTTGAGGTCTCGCTTCGTGAAGGCTTCACGACCGGCATCAACCAAGCGACGGTCCCATTGCACGACAAGGACGAAGCCCTTGAAGCGTCGATCAATGTATTGAAGGAGCACATCCAAGTGATCGAGGAAGTAAGCCCTTGTAGGGCTGAGGTCGAAGCTATGAAGGCAGAGATCCAAGAGATGAAGACTGAGCTCGCCCTATGCAAGTTGAGCATCGCCAATGGGTCGATGCCTGCACAAGCAGTGCCCAAGCTTGAGGTGCCGAAGCCTAAATAGTTCAAAGGCAACCGATCCGCCAAGGAGGTGGACAACTTCGTTTGGAGCATGGAGCGATACTTCGGCACGGTCAACATCCAAGACGAGTCGATTAAGGTAAGAACCACTTCAATGTTCCTTACTGATACTACAATGGTTTGGTGGCTCAATAGGTGCGACGAGACGAAGCGCATCGCCGATACCGTGGACACATGGGATGACTTTGTGAGGGAGTTCCGGGATAAGTTCTTCCCCGAGTTTGCTCAACAAGAACCCCATAGCAAGCTCCATCACCTCGAACAAAGGGGCACGATCAGAGAGTACGTGAAGGAGTTCACAGAGCTCAAACTCTAAATCCGCAATCTAGGAGAGGAGGAGGCTCTCGGAGTGTTCATGGATGGACTCAAGCCGTGGGCAAAGCTTGAGCTAAAGTGACGGGACGTAAGCAGTTCTTGCGAGAGCGCTAAGCGTGGGCAAGTCCCTCGTCAACCTCACCAAAGCCGAACTGAAGAATCAAGCAAGGAATTGGAGGTTGGATCGATCCTCTGAGGACGAAGGTGGAAGCACTCCCCACGCGCCGAAAGATCAAAGCGGCCGAGTCAAGACATGGGGTGAAGGATCATCCAAGCCGTCCTTCCAAAAGGGTCGGTCACCGACGGACTACACAGCTAGTAAGTTCGATCAACCCCCACCATCTCCTTGCTTTATCTGCAGAGGTCCGCATTGGACTCAAAAGTGTCCGAAGAAGGGCAAGATCAATGCCCTCCTTGCCATCGAAGAAAAAGAGGAGGAGGAGCCTAAAGAAGAGAAGTGGCAAATCTGGCTTGGAACCGTAAAGGTTGTCAACACCGTCTAAGCATGGTCGCCATCCAAAGTGAAGGAAGCTACCCCGAACACGGACATGTTCTTCATGTAGGTCGAAGTGTGTGGTTGAACGCTATACGCCTTGGTCGACACTAGTGCGTCGAACATGTTCATGTCGACCGAAGTGGCGAAGGCCTTGGGACTTCTCGTAGAGCCAACCGGAAAGTCATTCAAGACCATCAGCTCGGATGACTTCAATGGCATAGGATCAACTCCTGACGTGTACGTCCAAATTGGCGGATGGAAGGGCAAGCTGGCATTCGAGGTAATTCCTCTCGATGATTATGATCTCATTCTAGGTATGCAATTCTTCCATAACGTGATGTCGATGATCGACATGAGGACCAAGTGTATCATGATCCTTAATCCAAAATGCCCAGCGATGATCCCCATGATGAAAGGAGTAATTGACACCAAGACCATCGCCACGATCCGACGCCTTGACAAGAGCTTGAAGGCCAAGAAGCGCATGAACAAGCCGCCAACCAAGGAGAAGCCGAAGGGAGAGTTGGATCCTCCTACTCCACTCGCGACATGCCGATCCAAGTGCTCTTCCCCAAGGTCGAGTGCTTGCCGAGTACCGTGCACAAGCTGAAGTTGGAGGGGTGTGGTCTATCGTACAAGCGAGTCCGAACAAAGAAGAATCAGAAGAAGAACGCTTGCGCCTGTGCCAAGAAGGCCGGCCTTCGTGTTGTGAACGACGAGGGTGTCGCTCGAATGAGTGGGGGAGAATGTCATGGCCAAGAGGTTTCTGGAGCTAAAGGGTCGTGGCTTCTCGAGGAGGACCTCCTGTGCTCGCTTGGATTCCCAACAAGAAAACTTCCGGAACGTTCCGAGGCGGGTGATACTATCATTTCGCCAAATTCTAGAAGTCTCATGTCATAAGTGTTAGTAGTTGGTAGATATGGTGGTGCGATCTCATCCGCCGATTAAAAAGTCGATCAATGGATGTAATCAGAGGGCCTCTAGTATAAGAAGGGGTGCCCTCCCCCTCATTTGTATCCATCCAACCATTTTAGTTTATCAAAGACTCCTTTCGTTTCGGAGCTCCTCTCTCTAGAAACTCTCTTTCTATGATCCAGGTGAGCGAGTGAGTGTGCGATCGATCGAGCAAGGCTTGGCTTGGGCATCCCGACGATTCAAGGCGATCCAAAAGTGCCCGAGTCGCCACGTGGTCACAATCCCAATTGATCGGCTCGTGACACTAAGTTGTCTAACAAGTTTGTTAGAAGCTGTAGCGAAAGAACAACAACATAAGCTATTTTTGGTAGTCTACAAATGTTTAGGAAAAGGACTGTATGAGTAGTTCCATCTTTGGATAGTAGCATCAAGTAGTTCATGAGAAATGTAGTTGAATTTATTAGATTATTAAGGAAGTTATGCAAATCAAACATTTCATCATGAACCATTCCATGAGATTAGTAATATATAATAAGTTTGTTTGCTTGAAGTTGCTTTTCATAGCGGATACACATTTTGCTTAGATGATTGTGATGCTTAGAAAATTCAAGTTAATAAAAAGTGGTCTATAAAACATGTTGACTTGTAACAAATGAAATATCTATCGAGATGATAATCAAGAGAAGGCTAAGTTTGTTAGGGAGAAGGTGTTGGATGATTCTTGATAGGATTCAATTGATTATATATTTTCCTTCGCAGCTCCTATTTATGACATGTTTATAATTTGCGACACAGATAAGTCTCATCTTCACCTAGTTTATGAAATATGGTTCAATGATTGAAAAAGTGAAAAAAGCTATATATGTACATGAAGTAAAAAGGCTAGATAAGGAGTCAACATTTTATGAGATGGTTCATACAATTCTTATGGATTGTTGGACAAGGAATAACACTCTACTTCATTGCTTGGCATATCCATAATTCTAAGGTAAATTCTAAAATTGTATGAAATTATTATTTTATTAGTTATTCATTCTTTAACGTGATAATATAATACTCCTCTTACTTATTATGGTTTTCTATTTTTATTTTATTTTATTAAATAAGGTACTACAATGATCAATGGCTCAATGAATATCCTATTTTAGTTTCTCCATACAAGAATATGGAGATCAAACAAGAAAGATAGGGAATACTTTCCTAACATGGATGAGCACAAAAAGTTGAATTTAGAGTTTGTAGATTTTGCAGGTGTAAATAGGGATTTTAGAGATTTTGATTCCCTTCAAAATCGGTATTTATGAATCCTAACGCTTGGTGGGTTAATCATGATGCATCACACTTATGCTTTAAAACATAGCCTTAAAGCTTTTTACACAACATTTTTCTTCATCATATGCTGAGAGAAATTGGAGTATTTACTCTTTTGTGCACTCAGTGAGAAGAAATAAGATGATCTCAAAACGTGCAGAAGATTTGATTTTCATTCACATCAACTTTTATCTTCAATCAAGAAAAAATCCACAATATGTAGAAGGAGAGACCAAAATGTAGGATATTGGCGGAGATGCATTTGACACATTTTACTTGATCAACCAAAGATGGAGTCTGTTTTTTTTTTTTTTTTTAGAAGAAATGGATAATGTAGATGAATGATTTTTGTTATATTTGATAGTGAAATGTGGACTGATTTTTTTTTTGACCTATTGTTAAATATTAAATTTGATAGTGAAACGTGGATTATTTGTTTTTTTCTCCAAAATTTATGGATAATTGCAATGGAATATAGTTGAATTTGTCAAATTGAAACAATGAATGATATTAATAAATATTGGATTAATGTTTTAGTGTAAATTCATTACAAGCTCTTTTTATTATTTATTTATTTGTGTTTATATATAAACATATGCATTCAATATATAACATGTTTCAAGGTGTTGGAATTCTCTATTTTTTGAGAAATTACGTATTGACGTGTCGTGTTGTGTCATATGTCGGTGGTAGTGCTACACAAGTTACGACTGCATCTTTTGTTCTCTTAAGGATGTTCACTGCTGTTGTTGTCGTCCTCAATGTTCAAAATCTGTGGGGCATTGTTGGAATTGAGGCTGACCATTCCGGCAACATTAGCAGAGGCAGAATAGTTAGGAAGAGGCTGAACGTCGTCTCTCGATGTCTGGACGTTCCATTTCCATCCATAGCCTACTCTCTTTCCTTTGTAGGACTAAGCCGTGTAGATATTGCGCATGGGCAGATCCCGTGCTTTGAACCATCTTAGAGAATGCGTTCGCTTCATTTGACAGCAGATTCTCTGGAGTATCGTGCTCTGCAACCTGAAGTGAAAGTTGAAAGCATCGCAATTGACACAACAATAAGAAGAAGAAATGCAGCTACATTGAAATGCATGAAAAGTTCACTGGGGAGCCACGGTCCTTTTATGTTAAATCGAATTAGAGGATTAATTTCACTTCTTATTTTTTCAGAAGTGTCAAGCGCCGTAATAATCATACTACAGAGATAAGAGTGGATGTCACTTTCACATATGCATGATGACAGACCGCTAGCATGCATTTTTTGCTAGTACTGATGTGTGCATGATGAATAGCAATGTTAGAACATACTCGGCCAGCATCAAGCACAAGAATTCGGTCCGCGTCAATGATAGTGTTAAGCCTGTGAGCTATGATGAGCATGGTGCAGTCGTTGAATTCTTCACGGATGGTTTTCTGGATGATTGCATCGGTTCTAACATCAACGGCCGCAGTTGCTTCATCGAGAACAAGAATCTTTGATCTTCTTAGCAATGCTCGAGCAAGACACAGCAGTTGCCTCTGTCCGAGACTGAAGTTCTCTCCGCCCTCAGAAACCTTGGCAGGACACAGCCAACATCAATATCAATGGAAATTTTTAGCTTCGTCTTTCGTAACTTATAAGAAAGGACCCATGGATGCATTTTAAAGCCAATAGAATAAATCGACATCTCAACTTCAATTAAGACTTTAGACACTATGGTGTTTTATGGAGTGCCGGACACTTGAGGTACCAAAACTTAGCATGAAGGGACACTTAAAGTGCCAAAAATTAAGAATGTGACATTTAAGTGTCAAACTTAGAGTAAAATGGATTACTTATTAAGTGCCAACGGCGAGAAAATCTGACCAATATACTGATGTGGCAATTTTCCGGTGAGATAAATGCAAACGAGTTGTTTTGCACGCTAACGTGGCTAGACAAATGCAAAAACACCATCGTTTTGCTTCTAACGTGGTAAATAATTAATATAAAAATTAATTTAAATAAATTAAAACTAAATTTATTTAAATCATTTTTTTTTTAAATGTAGGGAGGGAGGCGGCGATGGTGAGGGCTGAGCCCTCAACCGCCTTCTTCCCCCTCCCCTTTAAAAAAAATTATTTATTTATTCATTTTTAATTAATGTTTTATAATTTAATTTGATTAATTTTTGTATTAAAATTCAAATACGTGCCAAAACGGCGTTGTTTTTGCATTTTTTCTGAATCAGCTCTCCGGCGAGCCATGTAGGCAAAAAAAATAATAAAAAAATTGCCACATAAGATTTCCGGCAAGATTCGTTGGAGATGACACTTAAATGTCACTTTCTTAACTTTTTCTTAACTTTTGGAACTTAAGTGTCTCTTCATGCTAAGTTTTAGCACTTGAGATGTACTTCTACCGCATTTTATGTATTGAGAAAATGGATCCTTCAGTTTTTTTTTTCGTAGGTGAATCAATTCCAACGTCTATCCCACTCTGCCCACTATACCACCATGTCTTTGCCAGATATGATGGCTATTATCTATAATTTAGCATTTAATTTAATGAAACTCTGCAGATATTATGAAATTAGTCTCTCCACGGAGATTTCTCCAGTGAGATGAGCTAACCATAATGCAAGCAGAGCATTCAGAAAAGTTATAATCATACATAGAAGACTATAGCCAATGCCGTCTCATCTCCTTTAACTTCAAAAATTTTTAACATCCGTGCTCATTTTAGATACATAATTTGTGTTTCAAAAAGTATAGGATGCATATCATTGTTTTTCCTGTATAATGCTTCGCTGAGAATCTATTGCATATGCATGTCAAACTTCTTTGCTGAACACTAATTCAAGTCACTTGCCTTGTATCAATTCAACTCAATTTCTCTCCTCTCTCTGCCAATAGGCATTAAACTAGTCAATTGTTATCATCACTATCTCAACTCTCGCATGCTTTAGGCAACGTCTAACTATCCTTTCCTTCACATTTCGTGACTTAAATATTTTACTGTTAAACATTGTTAGGTAAATTCCCATATTTACATCAACATAAACCTGAATTCAGTAGGAACTGCAATGATCCCTTCATCAACATTTTGCATCTAGTAACTTGATTGCAAGCTTACCTCAACATCTAGACCATAAGGGTTCCTCCTGATGACATCCTTCAAATGTGTTCTCTCCAGAGCCTCCCAAAGGTCAGCGTCATTATGTTCATTGAAAGGGTCGAGATTGAATCTCACAGTTCCTACACAAAAATGAAAAGAAAGAAACTATCGGAGATGATATTTAGTCTCCAAAAATAATGGAATCTAAAAGTTTCTTTTGGGTATATCATAGCAGCTTCTCATTCCACAGTAATGGCGCTCAGTGTATGCAGTTATGCTTCGTACTGTAGCCTCTTTCACATGAAATATCGGACATCACATTAAAGGAAAATTGGTCATTTTTATCCAGAATATTCCTTGGAATTAAATCAAAGTAGGAGGACAGTGAGTCAAGATATTTGAACTGATTAGGACTGGTCAGCTGGATTGTTCATGTAAAAAAGAAAGCAACCGTCCCAGAGCAGTTGAAAAAAGACTTGGATTGCCAGAATTGTAAGTAGCTCTTGTGAACCAATGCTTGCTCCAAGGGCTAAAATGTTCTGGAGCTCCAATATTGGACATAATAAGTGAGAGAGAAAACTCTCAGCTATGGATTAGTTTGAAGACATAGCAATATCAACCAGTGAGAAGACTGAAAAGCATGAATTTGCTAGCTAAATTTTAACAAATAAGTTGATAGATAAAAGAATTTCACTGTACCTACCTGAGAAAAGAACCGGTGATTGTGGTATGATGCTAAGGACTTTCCGCAAATCTTCCAGTCCTATTTTAGAAGTGTCGCATCCATCAATCAAGATTCTTCCTTTTTCCAGTTCAACAATTCGGAACAAAGCATTTATCGTGCTAGATTTTCCTGCCCCAGTTCTTCCGACTATTCCCAGGTTCTCACGGGGCGCTACAGTAAAAGATAATCCATGCAAGATGGGAGAAAGTTCAGGTCTGTAACGAAGGACCACATCATCGAATTCGATTGATCCCAATGAAGGCCAACTGGGAGGGGGCCGGTTGTCCTCTATTATAGCCGGAGCCTCGGAAGGCAACTCTATGTATACACCCACACGCTCTATGGCATTTATACTATTCTCAGCTCTGCTTGCTTGTCTCAGAACATCGCTCATAAGGTTCGTTATATTCAAAGTGTAGCTGAGGAGGAGACCCATAGTGGAAGCAAATGCTGCTCTGTTTTCTGCTTTTCCGGTCTGCATGACTGCAAATGTCACAGTCAACCAGATCATTAAGCCTCCTAGAGTCTCCAACCTAATGGAGCGCCAACGGTTGCAACTGATATTGACAAGGTCGAATCTGATATTATTGTCCATGGCCTTGGCGTTAATGGTGGCCAATCTATCATACGCTTTATATGCATGTATTGACGACAAGCCGTTCAATGCTTCTCCGAATTGCGCATATACAGGAGATCTGGTGATTGAATCCAAGCGTTTCAGTTCACGAGATGTAGTCTGTAAACAACACGAGACAAACAATTAAAAGGAAACTACATCAAAACTTCCAAAGTAATCGGCTATGGGTAGAGGATGAAACATCCGTTAGCACAAGAGGGGACAAAGACGTGTTATATAACTATGGTGCTCACTTGAGTGCCATGACATTTTTTCAATCAGTTGAGTGTCATAATTTCTAAAGAACAATCACTAGAGTGTCATGAATTTAAATTAATCACTTGAATGCCATAACTTTTTAAAAACATTCACCGAAGTGCTGGAAATCTAACACGGCATGGCCTTTTTGGTATAGGTTTTTAAAAAGTTTGGGCAATCAGGTGATTGATACAAAATTATATGACAGTCAAGTGATTAGAGGAAAATGTTATGCACTCAAGTGAGCGCCGTAGATAAGTTAGGCACTAAAGTGATCCAAAAAAGAAAATTATAACCCTCAAGTGAGCAAGGTACAAAAGTTATGGCTCTTGTAATGTCCGTTTTCAGAATAAGAGGTGTAATGCTATCAAGATCTACTGTTTCATATTGACACCCCCTCTACCAAAAAAGAAAAATGACCAAAGGATGGATAAAAGGAACTTTCATTCTGAGCCATTTGTGCTTATTATTAATCACTGTTTCATATAAAGGAAAAAAACATGTTGCTTCATACTGTAGAAGGATAATGGAAATTGTGTTTCAGAATTTCCACTATGAAACATTTTAATGCCGGTGCGTAGTATCGCAAGCATCACCAAAGAATGCAAATACTACATGACATTGTCAACTTATGTAGCAAAAGAAGATAGCCAACCCCACTTAGTGGGACAAGGCTTGGCAATTTTTGTTGCAAGTAGCAGAGCAAGTATAACCATGTATGAAAAAGCATTAGGGCCCAAACAAGACTGTGCTCACCTGATAATACAGATAGGCAGCATAAAACAAGATCAAGAGAGGCATTATGGCCCAAAGAGAGATTGTGCTCACAATTCCTATAAGCACAAAAGTCGAAACTAGCTGCCAGACCTGGATCATAAACATATTCACAAATTGGGCGACATTGCAATCTATGTCACCTAGATCCTTGGCAAACCTGTTGATTATTCTTCCCATTGGGTTGGTGTGAAAGAAAAGCATCGGTGCCCTTAATATAGACTGGAGCATAGAATCATGCAATCTTCTTGCCGCGTGAAGACTTGAAATGATCAACCAATAAGCATTAGTCAGTGTCACGGTCACCTGATTCACAGAAACATGGGAGTCATCACGGAAGTTGCCAGAAAGACCTACACTTCAGGTGACATATTCCCAGATGCACCAAAGACTCTAAAACACAGAATTCTAAAAGTATAGCAGAGCTAGCAAATAGTCTGTATGATGCTATCAGATTCTCATTAAAATTACATTGATCTTTTCTGCACTACTAACAAGGTAGTGTAGTCCAAACTCAAGGACTAAGTGGTAACGTGGCTTTCCCACTTCATCAATTATCAAGAAAGAAAGTATAGAAGTGCAAGCTACTGCCTAAAAGATATTAAACTTAGGAGATCCATCGACCGAATTTTGACGTACCTGACTAAAGGACAGGAGTGCATAGATCAATATGTAGAATCCTGGTCTGTAGTTCTCTGAAGTGCTTTGATCTGTCCAGAAACTCAACCACATGCTACTTGAAATTCGAAGAACTTCAGTTGAAATATAGCATATAAAGAATACTGACACCACCCACAGGCCTCCCAGGGCTCCTTTGTACCTAAAAATTGATTGAGCGAAAAAGAAAATAAGTTCATATACATGTCACAGATAAGTAGCATTACTGCTATGAAATTCTATACAATGTGGTCCTAATAAAAATAGAGGGAAAAAACATTTTACCAAACAAAACACACTATTTGGTTTTCACTAAAAAGGAATTTGCAAATGCATCGATGTAGGTGCGTAAAAGCATTTAATGATATGCATGACACATGGTTATCATGCGGAGGAAACCTAAGTATCGCAGGAAAAGGTACCTTGAGACCACGTTTTGAGTGATGTCAAGTGAACCTGAGAAACAAATGTTGCACAAACTTACAACTACATCAATATTTTCTCCATACAATATTAGCAGTATTAGGTGTTGCATGGACTTTCTTGAACTTTTTATTTGAGATATCAAACATATGTTGAGGTCATCTAATTGGCTTATGTGAACCCTACTTCCATTGTAGAGTTCATGAAAGTTTTTCGGTCTTGAATTTCTTATTAAGAAATAAGCCTATTTTGTAAATAACCTGTCCATACAATAAGTGTTAGAAGTTAAAGCTTCATATCATGGATTTTACTACCTCATCAGGACTTCCCAACTCACGACGCCCGTTTTCCGCTCCTCTTGCTTAATAAGTACCGACTTCCCTCCTTTACCTTTCTTCCCATGGCTTTGATCTTTTGGCAATTCATTAGCAACGCTGTTAGCTGCTGATGTGGTTGTTTTCTCCTCTTCTGTTTGTAACTTTATTTTTCCTGCATTCTTCAAAAGTTTCTGGAACAGTACCCCGTTTCTAGAGAGCTCCTCAAAAGTCCCCTCCTCTTTGACCATTCCTTCATGAACCAAAATGATTCGATCCACTTGAGGAAGAAAATGTAGGTGGTTTGTGACAAGAACCCGCGTCTTCCCTCGCAGATCTTCCTTGATACAACTATTAAACACCTGTAACTGACTGTGGGTTAGTATAAGAGATTCTACTGAATGGAAGATCTAATAAATATGATACTAAAGTTCACTTTAGACATGGAGATCAGTTAAGCCAAAAGTTTGGATACCCCCCCGTTAATAACTTAAAAAAAAAAAAAAAAAAAAAAAAAACTGCTGAAACAAAGACCATAATAGATATACCTAAATTAAAATTGAGGAGTCCCAAATCAGAAAATACTTTTGAAATTAGCAGACGTTGCTTCAATTATTCCGACAATGATTGCAGCAAGTTATCTTTAACTGAAGCATTTCTGTATGCTTCGCATAAAAAGCTTTTCAAGTATACAGGTAATTGTTGAGGCCCTCTAACATCAATTGCTACACCTGGGTAATCTGAAGTGACTGATATCCTGCGTCATGAATATCATACCTGTCGACCAACATGAGCATCCAGAGCACTTAACGGGTCGTCAAATATGTACACATCTGAATTCGAGTAAACAGCCCTGGCCATAGAAACCCTCTGCTTTTGCCCTCCGCTTATATTGACCCCTCTTTCACCAATCTCTGTAAGATCGCGACCCTGAAGATTAATTGAAACAGATAATTAATGGATCACATCCCACATTAATAAGAGAATCTTGCAAAGCACTGAGTCCCACTTAACTGGAAGCAAATCAAGATCATGCTCCAGTTCAGTAACGCTGACTGCCTTCCAATATCTTTCTGGTTCAAATTCAGACCCAAATAATATGTTGTCACGCAGCTGATATCACACACTAGGGATTAGGACACAAGATAAAATGATGATATTGTTCCCAACATTGACAGAAAAACAAAATCAGCACTGTGCAACTTACAGTGGCATTGAAAATCCACGACACTTGAGGAACATAAGCAACAGTTCCTCGTATAATAACGCGCCCATTGGAGATAGGAGGGAGTTCTCCGAGCATTGCGGATATGAGAGATGTCTTTCCCTCTCCAGTACCACCAATAATAGCAACTAAGCTACCAACTGGTATGTCCAGATTGATGTTCAACAATGTGGGTTTTTCTGCCTGAAGTTAGCTAAAAATTTAGCCTCCAGTTGAGAAAAGATACGGCAACAAAAGGACTGGAAACCTCCTTAAATGACCATCTTATTGTGAGATTTTGTGAGACTACTATCGACTTTTCTAAAAGCTTAAATTGTTAGATAAATGCGTGGTTTATTATTTAAATATTCTAACACTCTCCCCATGCTTAGTCTGGTCTTTTACCTGGTACTAAGCATGGAAATGTAATTGAGGAGGCAAATGAGGCCTAGTAAGATTTGAATTCAGGATCTCCAGCTCTGATATCATATGAGATTTTGTGGGACCATCGATTGTTTTAAAAGCTTAAGCTATTAGATGAAGGCGTGATTTATTATTTAAATATTCTTATACTTATATCGGTGAGAATGACATAGTTACATTAACTTGTAGTTACATTAACTTGAAACCTCAAAATAATGGAAAAAGAGATGCATTCCTCTAAGTTTTGAGATCAGTTATCTACCACCTCAAAGAATTAGCAAGAGTGAGTTCACCCCGAAAAATTGCACTGTAGAAATTAGCAAAAGTTTCCATTCACAGTTGGTCACCTTTCTAGAACTTGTGAGTGCACTAATCACTTAACTAATTGTTTGAGTTGTTTCAAAAACAAATAAAAATGCTTAAGTTGTTCAGTGAAGCTTTGCATTAAATTTTGATTATGGCATCAACTAACTTCTGGCTTAATGAAAAACTTTCAATATGCCCTTATCCTTCAAATCACAGGAGTGGTTATTTTTGTTTATAAACGCATGGTCAATGGTGTTAAAACCCCTAGAACCTAGACCATTCAAACATACTTAAGTCAACAGTTTATTGACATTCAAAAGGAAAAAGGTAAGTGACTTTGCCAGAAAAAATTAGGCAAATCTTTATTTGACCTTTGAGTCCCATGAAAAGTGCCCATCTTTGATTGAAATAGCTGGCTGTCCTGGCTCGATTGGTGGATTTGGAACTACAACTGTCTCTTCTGTTAAAATAAGTTCCTCCAAACGTTGCAGGGAAACATTTGCAGCAACAACCTGGGACACAAAAGTATGATTGGAAACTGAAATATGACATACATGTGTTCATAAAATATTTAGTTATCAAATTGTTTAGTTATTTAGTTATCAAATTGGTTTAACCTTCAACTAATTTAATTTCCATTTTTATGCTATTTCAACAACTACACATCAGTTTAGTTTAGAAAAAAATGTAGATGTTAGTATATTTCCACTTTTTGCATGTTTTGTTATCCAACTCAAAGGATCAAACCCATCAGTAAAATGATCTATCGCAGTTCACCTTTGATATACTATCTCATTTTTCTAGCAGTTCAATATTGTCAATCCTTCGCAAAAGCATGAATTAATACTTAAACTGGATGAGGGATATTGTGAACAACATATCCAAAGTAAATAATTAGGAGGAAAAACAAAATGATATTTTCCACTATCCACATAATAACTGCACATGTTGATGTCGACAATGGGTAGATCGGTAGACTATTCTTTTGAGTACAGAGACGTAGAAAAGAGGGTAGGATGAAATGAAAGAACCTTAGACATCACGCTAGGTAGCCTGTTTAGAGGAAGCTGTAGCACCACAAAAAGAGAAAGTGATGTAAATGCTCTCGCTGGTGTCAAATCCCCACCAAGTAAAGTGAATGTCCCGAATGAGACAACGGTTACGATGACGGGGATGCTGTTTAGTACAAAGCCGTTGAGCTGCCACCAAAGTTAAACTCTCAGACATATAGAAAACCATCTAGCATTATGGAGGAGAAAATGCCATGACCATTAACTCTCTCACCCGCCTGACAAAGAGGATCCAAATTCATTTGTCTACTGCTAGTTGAGAAACAAATGGAGACCATTTTTCCATGCAAATTTTGGTAATAAATCTGCTGATTCAAAAAACAGCTAGTATAAGTCTATGACTACTCAGCTTACATGAAATGGTTAATGGAGTCCAAGACCAGATGGATGATTTGACACAGTAAATCAATCACCTTTCTCAATTTTACACTAACTTATTCTCATGTATGAAAAGAAATAAAAAGTTTTGAATTGCTAGCACACAGGTACTTATGAAAGTATTTTAACTGCTGTCGGTCTGCTTGGTAAGTTTTCCTGCCACTGAGGTATTTTGATCTCTCCCTCCCTCTCTTTTTCTCTCTCTCTCTCTGGGTGCGCGTGCGTGTGTGGATTTGTGTGTGTGGGTGTACATGTGTGTGCTCATGCATATGTTTTAGATACTGACATAGACATGCATATCAGGGAAAGAAAGGATTTTCCAACTGTCGATATAGATGATAGATAATTCCACATTAAGAAGGCAAAAGATCATCTTAATTTTGAAAACATTCATACCGCAGATAGTAGTTGTGCTCTACGAAACCACAAAAGCTCATCATTTCGTACTTTGTGAACTCTAGATTGAAAGATCTTTTCCCAAACATAACATCTGCAAGAATTTTTCCAGTGAATTTCATTCGTCATAAAAACAACACAGCCAAAGAAAACGTAGGCCAGAGCTTCCCACTTATTCAACATACTTCGCAGTGTCCATTGCGGCTAAAATTTCATTCATGAGGCTGACTCTCTTGTCAGTACACTGCAGCCCTTCCTTTGTAAGTTTTCGCATTTTGCTGATTATGACCGTCTAATTAGCCATGTAAAAGATTAGAACATGTAAGCCAATTGATTGACAGATAGACGTTTACTAAATATGATATAAATGTTAATCCATGAGATAAGAGTGATGAAGTGGCAAAGAAAACCTCTTTTATCTAACCACATGGTGAATAATACAGAGATTATGAGTCTGAGAATTTCTTAATGAGCAATAAGCAGTGTAGGCAGACATCGCTAATTTTGACTCATGGAAATCTTTACTTGTTGGACCATTATCCTTTGGCCATAATGGGAATAAGATTTGATTGCATTTGTGTCTTAAGCAACCAGATTAGGCTTGCCCAAAGTATGCATTGTAGCACAAAGCACCACACCAATATGACATTGCCTGTCAGCAATACTACTCCGATACAAATGCTACTATATAGAAGTTTCAGTGGATAAACAACCTCTATTGGGTACCTAGATCAGAATGCCCCCTTCCTAACAATTAAAGTTAAAGACAAGTGGGACCTCCAAGTCAGCACAGATATTAGCAAATGCTTTTGACTTAAATTGGTAAATGGTTACTAATCATGGAAGAACTCAGCACTACTGATGTCATAGAGAGGATGAACTTTCGAGGGAATAAGAAAGCACAAGCTTACTTGCAATGGGATCATGAGGACAAGCATGAGACATCCAAGCAGCGAAGCAACGCCTAGTTGCTGGTACAGAAGAACCATGGCAATGACAATACAAAACGGAGCTGACCATAAGATGTGAAGTTGTTGGCATATTTGCTGAACAATGTCAGGTATCAGATAAGATGCATTTTAGAAAATCCTCTTTTGCAAAATCAGAAGAGTGGTGCGTATGATTTCTGAACTAAGTAAGATGTCACCATTGACTTAACTAAATCACGTTGCAGCAATAAGAGAACTATAGTAGCAATGTCATAGTCATGTCTGAGGTAAGAATCTCACCTGAAGTGCATTAGTATCTGTCGTTATCATGTTTGTTATCTTTCCAGATTGGAACTTCTTGCGACCCTCATGAGTGAGTCCCAAGGATTTGCGGAAAATGGCTGCCACCTACCAATTAGGTTAAATAAGCTATGGTAACTGCTCACCTACGACAAATGACAAAGAAGAACCTAGACTAAACATCTGACACTGGGGATTAGTACACATCTGGTAGAGGTTTTACCAAAGTTGACCTCAGCCTAAATCCTGTCCGAAATGCATTCTGAAAATACTGGGCTTCACAAAGCACACCGAACAACTGAACAGAGTCCAATCAGAAGTCAATACCATGTCCAAAAACGGCAACTTTCACATATTTTATTGATGAAAGGACATGATCATGGAATCAGAACCAAAGGACAGAGGCACCGATAAATATGAGTAAAGGAGACAATGTTGGCATATAATTACAAATTTACTTTAGATATAAATGCAATATACATGGGAATTTACTGTTTACAGAGGTGATGATTATATTTTCTCCACATATTGCACTATGAAAATTTAACAGTGTGCAAACTTAGAAGGAAAGGATTCTGTCTCCTCACATAAATCAAAACCTTCACAAAAAACCAAAAAAAGGATCATACCACACCGAGAAGAATCGAAAAGGCATAGACGTAACCAATCCATGCAGGGTCCCCTCTTTGGATTGACTGTACGTTGCAAAGAAAGAGGCATCAGAAAAAAAGTCCATTCCTGAAGCACCTAAAATAATCCACCATGATGTTGAATGAAATACTAAAACAAAAGGTTGGTCTCTGTGCAGAATATTTTTCGCCGTGGAAGACAAGGCGATTGAGAATTCAAGGTCAATGTGCCATAAAACAGAATGATGAGATTCTCATTCAATTAATCATAGTCCCTATGGTCATTATGCCATTGCTGTTCCTTTTGTCCTGTTCATATTGAAGCAGCTACTCTGTCACCACAATACATGGAGCACACTGAAATAATTCCTAGAAAATGCTATTTTACCCTAAGAAAAACATGCTAATTCTGTTTCTGCTACGGTCTGCCCTCCCTGGGAACAACTCTTCTAGTTTTCCATCGATGGCCTATCGAACATTATTCTAATCATTTGAAGAGGAAAGTCCATGGAAATAATTTTTCTTAATGAAGCACATATTTCTCATCAAAATCTTAAAAGTAGAGTCCAGTCCAGCATTGATTTGAAAATTGATGCCTACACATTCATCTGAGAGAGACAGAGAGAGAGAGAGAGAGAGAGAGAGAGAGGGACTTCATCAAAATCTTAAAAGTAGAGTCCAGTCCAGCATTGATTTGAAAATTGATGCCTACACATTCATCTGAGAGAGAGAGAGAGAGAGAGAGAGAGAGAGAGAGAGAGAACTTGGAACAACTTACCTGAAGGAGGTGGTTCAGCAATGTGGGCCCTGCAAAGCGGGAAAGATCGGTCCCAATCTGTAGTAATTCTCGTAAGAAAGAGTTACTAAGCTTCCAATGAGAATTGCATATTGAAGTAAACAGAATGGTCTTGAAGTATTGTTATTATAGTGATCATTCAAGCTCAATCATGAGATGAATCCCTAGAGACTCCAGTTTTTCAGATATTGCTTTTTTTTTTTCTTTCAGATTCATCAGTTTTAAATGTTCTGCTCGACCAAAATCATTAGGAAAGGAGTCACAACATTTGATTAAGCACGCACCCATTCACGACAACTAAGGAATCTGAACATTTTGGAATGAGCCTGGTGTTCAATTAGATAATGAAGGGAACCTATGATACCTTAAAGAAGCCTCCCAACCAAAACCTGAAGACGTAACGGAAACGAGTAAAATGAGATGGGGAACATTCAAACAATGAGGAAGCTTACAGAATAGCTCTGGACAGATGTCAGTGCACTGTAAAATCGAAATTGGAATGAAGAATGGGAAATGGGATGCGATTTAATCAATACATACCTTCCCCCAAGGCTGCTGTTCAAAGCTCTTAAAAGCGACGGTTTAGGCCTTTGAGACTCTTTGGCCCAGCATTTCTCGAATCTGCAAAATATGATGTAACTGTGATGCTTTAGAATTGCATCTGAATACACAAAACGTTTGGGACACAGCTAAAGAAAAGTGACTGAAGGGAACCTTTTAAACAGCCTCTCAGTCCGATCCCAAGAGTCTAACTTCCAAACATCCTTTTCAGTAATTGGCCGGTTGTAGCTTTGCAGAATAAGTGGAGTCATCCACCCAAAGTATATCCCTTAGACAGAGAGAGAGAGAGAGAGAGAGAGAGAGAGAGAGAGGTGATTAATAAAACATTAAACAAATTCCATCGTTCCATTTCACTAGACCCCCAAAGAAATGTCTCATTTCACTTTTATTCTCAAGCGAAGCAATTATATGCTTCAGCGAGCAAGACATATGCACAAACAGAGAACCAATAAATGCCACCATCAGAAAGCAAGCAATACAAGCAAATTGGACTTGTTAAGCAGACAATCTAAATGCCAAATTACTAGTTCAGTATCTGCGCTTATTGGAGAACGAGAAGCAGTGCTTCGATATGTCAATCCATAAAGAATAGCTGAACTGGTCTGGTCTTATGGAAAACAAAAAAGCACTATTGGATAGGAAAAATTGAAGTTCCGGTATCACTCACTTGAAAAAATGTTGACATGCCTTTCAGGACAAACTTGCTCCTCTCCTGGAAGAGCCTTGTATTCAACACTATCAAGAGGCTCAGTGTGGATCATTGTATACTCTGGATAAGGAACCAAATTTGGAACGTAGACCAAAATAAGAATCCCAGATGAAACCTACACCAAAAGAAGCACAAAAAAGAAGAAGATTTAGTCGGGATTCTTTAGATCAAGACGACCAAGGACAGAAAGAAATTATAATAATTGACAAATGTTCTTATCAGGAGCTGTTTGTTCAAAAGGTTAGGAAAGTTTTAAACAGATGAGTCAGGAGTAAGGGTTTATTGAAAGAGAAGTAACCTGGCAAAAAACCTTGCTGATACACAGATAAAGTGCAGACCTGCAGGATAAAGAAGTTGGATATTAGGTCTTCCCCGGAACATCTGAATATAGATCTTGAACTCTAGAACATTGTGATGCACTATGACAGAATAACCTGGTTCCAAAAAGTTTTTAAGTCCCCAAAGAAGGTTTCCAATTTTAGAGTTGATTAAGGCAACTAAATCTACAACTGGCTATCATCTTTGACCAATCAAAATTAGTTTCATATTCCCAAAGAGGGATCACAGTGTCACCTTAATTATGGCGACTCGACAGAGGCATGCTTCCAGAAAATACATATACAGTATGAAAGCTACTTAACATGAAATAGTACTACTAGCTGCACGCACCAGTTTAAGGAAGCAATTTAACCATATTGCAAGAGATGGATGGAAAAATTTTGCAAATATATCCTCTGCAATAATATATTTAAATAGAAAAGTTAGTTCTTTTGAATATTTTCATCAATCTGCATAGTTCGAAGAGAGAGAAAGAGAGAGAGCATCTAATAACAACCTTTAATTTCTATACTTGCATTCGATTGTGTATATAGGAGAATATGAGATGTATATACTCTGAAGTATGAACAGTTAAATGTCTGCTGAAGCATAAAAACTAACCTATGATGCTGATAGTGGTCTCTCATTGAAAGGATGAGATTGAGCATCACAGCTTCCCCCACCAGAACATAAATGAGTCCAAACCGCACGCACCACCTGAACTCCTGGATGTAAACGTGCGTTTCTAGGCCAATCATAACTAGCATGGAGCACCAAGCAAGAGACTCTATGGTTAATGAAACCATCTGCCAAGGTGAAAAGAAACAAAACGAATTAGACTCTCAGTTTGCTGGCCAATGTAAAATAGCAACATTTGAGATTGTTGCAGACTGGTAAACTGAAGACTCACAGTATGACACAGATTGCAATCTATTATGGTCAGACATTAGTCGGCAAACGGCATTGAAATGCGCAGCATGGCAGCAGCAGAAATAGAGTTGCAGAATTTCACTGTTAGGCATTGCTGATTCAGAGGGTTAAACTTGGAACCTATGGAAGTTGGAAAAACTCACATGTGCAAAGGAGGATGTTTTCCATAAAGTTCATCAATTTATCAAAAGACTTATGCAGAATGTTGCAGCAATGAGGATTGCAGTACTCCTGCGAGATTTACTGGTGCCAGGCTTCTTCCAAAAGAAGGCAGTGGAAACAAAAAAGAAAAGAAAGGAGAGTCAATGTGCTAGTGAACAATTTCGGTCTAATGCTTGCTTATTTTGTTAAGGCCGAGCAACTAGCTACCAAATGGGCTATATGGGACTCTGTTGATGTGCATGACCACACATTAAACAAAATAACCAGCAAATCAAGATTGTTCATCAAACAAAGAAAGATTATGTGAACATTGGAGAGATAAAGTAAGGTTCTCGATAGAGTAAACTTCTACCTCATATGGAAGGAGGCTAGTCTGACCATCCAGATTGAAAACAGAAAAGCCCATCACCAACCTCAGCACAGGCTCGGCAGTGCAGTAAAAAGAAAGCAATCCCAACATATAGTTGTAGCATTTCGACCTCAAGCGGTACCTCTGGACTTTTGAAGTTGTCTTGATCAACCAAATTCGGTAGCAGCAGAGGCCCAGAAGAACCAAATAAGATATGGAAATGACCAAGGAATCAACAGCACAAGGTGTGTATGCACCAAAAGCGCTGTCCGCGCTCCTTGCCCAAATCTCATTCACCACCGGCTGGCAATACCATTCCAACGGCTCAAAACCCATCTTTCAAATGATCGTGTAAGGTATATGTTAGTTCAAGTAAGTACTTCTTCGCTTTCCAATCAAGATGAATCCTTTCCTACAATAGCAAGAGTCCATCACAACTGCTTCAGTTAGCACTATAACTATGTTAACGCAGAAGTCTCATTAAGCAAAAACTTCCGCCAAATCAATGCACGTGTTCAGAAACATCCATCATGAATACTGCAGGGAAATTTGGAATTAGAAGTAGTTAAGAAAGAAAACCCACTATAGCGAAGTCACAAGAAGTCACAGTCCATTGAAGATTGCAGTGCTAGCAAAGTCACAGGCCATTGCTCTGTGTTCCAAACTAAAATCCCAATTAAATTTCCTCAACTTGACTTGAGCTTTGAAAAGTCTACAATCACCAAAACAATGCTTTGAGCTATGACCCGAAAGAAATTATAACTCCATTGATTTCAAACAAAGTACCGAGCAATTGCCCCGAGCAAAATTAGAAACAAGAAAGAACATATAGCGAGTGCTTTGACCGTCAGAGGCAGATGAATCATCACCAAGAAAAAGGGAAGAAAGTAAAAAAGGAAGAAGGATGAAGAAGCGGGACGTTGGGAGCGAGTGATGGTATCCAAGGAAATAAGGAAAAGAGGTCCGAGACGGATAAGAACATTTGACGTTATGCATGACTAAGTTATGGTCTTTTTCTATTGTTTTTGGCTTGTTCATTGGACTTACAGAGTCTTACTAATTGACGAAGACTAATCACGGGCATTCCTGTTCATAGTCAATTATGATCATTTGAACAATTACTGTTGGTAGAGAGGCGGACAGTTTCCTGCTGGTCTTTCCTGTGTCCTAGCCGAGTGCAAGGGTGGTTGTTGGCGGGGGAGCTTGATAGCCTTTGCTGTTTCTTTCTTTCCGTTTGTTGTAGCCGCTGTTTGGCCTCCGGTGCTTTTCTTGGCTTGTTTGTCTTGCCTTTGTTGGCTTTTGCTACCGGCTTGTTGGTGGCTCTATATCTTTTCTGTCGGCCCCCTTCCACTCATTTTGACTAGTTTGTCATTATGAGTGTAAGTTTTTGGTCTTAGGACTCTTGCATATTTTTAAAAGCTCAATATATTCTTACTTTACCAAAAAAAAAATCATTTGAACAATTTACTTTCTTGATTTGGTATTCTCTTCTTTATAGATAGGGATAATTACATAAATAATTCTTAAACTTTGGTGCAATATGCAATGTTATCCCCAAACTTTTAATTTATTCAATGTAGTCTCTATATTGTTTATACATATTCAATTAAGGCCATTAACTATATAAAAAATGCTCAATATTGCCCCTGAACTCAAATTAATAAAAGAACAAGATTGAATATTTTAATATAGTGCAAGGATTAGATTGAACATATAATAAAAGTTCAGAATCTGTATTGAACAAATTAAAAATTCAGGAATAACGTTACATATTATTATTATTTTCTTGAAGATAGCCAAATATCATTGGGATGCAGCCTCTTCTCAAATAATTTTACAATATTTTGCAGTATTGTAAGAGGCTCATGAATCCTAAATTTTATTCATTGATCACAATCTTTTTAGTCTAGAGAGGATGTCGACGATTCTCCTAACATAAGAATTATTCTTTTTGTCTTATGTTGGACTTGAGATGTCCTAGTTGCTCCGCATACTCCATCAGAATCTACCATAGTCCAACTCTCAAGCCATCTTAACTATAAAGGATTAACTTCTTACCTGTGGTACGTTTGGCTATTTGGTGTTCTAATTATTATACCTGTCGGAGAAACATCTCCAATTGATTTTGATGATTTCTACACTATCTTTAATATAATATTTACTACAATAATTGTAGATGTTCGTGACAAGTATTAAAGACTATGTAATGACCATAAGTGGTAAATATCGCAATATGTCTTGATATAACTTTTCCATAAACAGCACAAACAAACCTAAAGATTAGCTATTACATTAGGTAATTGATACTGTGACAACAATGTTCAAATATTCGTTGGATTGGCAAAACTAGCCGTTGTGTAGTGGATATGTGTAGCAGCAGAATCTAGAATCCAAATGATAATAGAAAATGAGATGCTAAGTTGTCTGACAAGTTTGTTAGAAGCTGCAGCGAAAGAACAACGGCATAAGCTATTTTTTGGTAGTCTACAAATGTTCGGGAAAATAACTATATGAGTAGTTCCATATTTGGATAGTAGCATCAAGTAGTTCATGAGAAATGTAGTTGGATTTCATATATTATTAAGGAAGTTATGCACATCAAATAATTTAGCCTCCAATTGAAAAAAGATACAGCAACAAAAGGATTGGAAACCTCCATAAATGACCGTGATTTATTACTTAAATATTCTAACACTCCCCTCACGCTTTAGTCTGATCTTTTAGCTAGTACAAAGCGTGAAAATTTAATTGGGGAGGCAAATGAGGCCTAGTAAGATTTGAATTCAAAATCTCCAGCTCTGATACCATAAGAGATTTTGTGGGACAAACCGATTGTTCTAAAAGCTTAAGCTATTAGATGAACGTGTGATTTATTATTTAAATATTCTAAACACTTATATCAGTGAGAATGACATAGTTACATTAACTTGAAACCTCAAAATGATGGAAAAAGAGATGCATTCCTCTAAATTTTCAGATAAGTTATCTGCCACCTCAAACAATTAGCAAGAGTGAGTTCACGCCGAAAAATTGGACTCTAGAAATTTGCACTAATCACTTAACTAATTGTTTGAGTTGTTTCAAAAAAAAAAATGCTTAAGTTGGTCAATGAAGCTGTGCTTTAAATTTTGATTATGGCATCAACTAACTTCCAGGTTAGTGAAAAACTTTCAATATGCCTTTATCCTTCAAATCACAGGAGTGATTATTTTTGTTTATAAACGCTTGGTCAATGGTGTTAAAACCCCTAAAACCTAGACAATTCGAACATACTTAAGTCAACAGTTTATTGACCTTCAAAAGGGAAAAGGTAAGTGATTTCACCAGAAAAAGTGAGGCGAGTCTTTATTTGACCTTTGAGTTCCATGAAAAGTGCCCATCTTTGATTGAAATAGATGGCTGTCCTGGTTCGATTGGTGGATTTGGAACTACAACTGTCTCTTCTGTTAAAATAAGTTCCTCCAAACGTTGCAGGGGAACATTTGTGGTAACAACCTGGGACACAAAAGTATGTTTGGAAACTGAAATATGACATACATGTGTTCGCAAGCACAGTTACAATAAGGTTGCCAGATCTAAGATGGGGAATATGCATCATCTTTGAGAAAGCAAATATAAAAAACCTTAATAAGCACAAAACAGAAATTTTGCTTCCACTTTCCAAATATTATAAAAGCAGTTTAATGAAGAGATAATCTGTTACAGAGTTAATTATCACAAAATGGGTTTAGCCTTCCCATTTAGTTATCAAATTGTTGTTACAGGTTTAACCTTCAACTAGTTTAATTTCCATTTTTATGCTATTTCAACAACTACACAATCAGTTTAGTTTAGAAAAAGATGTAGTATATTTCCACTTTTTGCATGTTTTGTTATCCAACTCAAAGGATCAAACCCATCAGTAAAATGATCTATCGCAGTTCACCTTTGATATACTATCTCATTTTTCTAGCAGTTCAATATTGTCAATCCTTCGCAAAAGCAAGATGAATTAATACTTAAACTGGATGAGAGATATTGTGAACAACATATCCAAAGTAAATAATTAGGAGGAAAAACAAAATGATATTTTCCACTGACCACATAATAACCGCACATGTTGATGTTGACAATGGGTAGATCAGTAGACTCTTCTTTTGAGTACAGAGATACAGAAAAGAGGGTATGATGAAATGAAAGAACCTTAGACATCAGGTTAGGTAGCGTGTTTAGAGGAAGCTGTAGCACTGCAAAAAGAGAAAGTGATGTAATGCTCTCGCTGGTGTCAAATCCCCACCAAGTAAAGTGAATGTCCCAAATGAGACAAAGGTTACAATGACGGGGATGCTGTTTAGTATGAAGCTGTTGAGCTGCCACCAAAGTCAAACTCTCAGACATAGAAAACCATCTAGCATTATGGAAGAGAAAATGCCATGACCATTAGCTCTCTTGCCCGCCTGACAAAGAGGATCCAAATTCATTTGTCTACTGCTAGTTGAGAAACAAATGGAGACTATTTTTCCATGAACATTTTGGTAATAAATCTGCTGATTCAAAAACAGCTAGTATAAGTCTATGACTACTCAGCTTACATGAAATGGTTAACGGAGTCCAAGACCAGATGGATGATTTGACACAGTAAATCAATCACCTTTCTCAATTTTACTCTAACTTATTCTCATGTATGAAAAGAAATAAAATATTTTGAATTGCTAGCACACAGGTGTACTTGTGAAAGTATTTTAACTGCTGTCGGTCTGCTTGGTAAGTTTACCCCAGACAGAAAGCCAAGACACGTTGTTCCATAATTAGTGGGTTCACAATTTTCTTTTTCCCACAAGCAGTTTCCTGCCACTGAGGTATTTTGATCTCTCCCTCCCTCTCTTTTTCTCTCTCTCTCTCTCTCTGGGCGTGCGTGCGTGCGAGTGTGTGGATTTTTGTGTGTGGGTGAACATGTGTGTGCTCGTACATATGTATTAGATACTGACATAGACATGCATATCGGGGAAAGAAAGAATTTTTTAACTGTCAATACAGATGATAGATAATTCCACAATAAGAAAGCATGAGATCATCTTAATTTTGAAAACATTCATACCGCAGATAGTAGTTGTGCTCTACGAAACCACAAAAGCTCATCATTTCGTACTTCTTGAACTCTAGATTGAAAGATCTTTTCCCAAACATAACATCTGCGAGAATTTTTCCAGTGAATTTCATTCGTCATAAAAAGAACACAGCCAAAGAAAACGTAGGCCAGAGCTTCCCACTTATTCAACATACTTCGCAGTGTCCATTGCTGCCAAAATTTCGTTCATGAGGCTGACTCTCTTGTCAGTACACTGCAGCCCTTCCTTTGTAAGTTTTTGCATTTTGCTGATTATGACCATCTAATTAGCCATGTAAAAGATTAGAACATGTAAGCCAATTGATTGACAGATAGAACAGATAGACGATTAATAAATATGATATAAATGTTAATCCATGAGCTAAGAGTGATGAAGTGGCAAAGAAAACCTCTTTTAGCTAACTACGTGGCAAGTAATACAGAGATTATGAGTCTGAGAATTTCTTAATGAGCAATAAGCAGTGTAGGCAGGCATCACTAATTTTGACTCATGGAACTCTTTACTAGTTGGACCATTATCCTTTGGTCATAATGGCAATACGATTTGATTGCATTCGTGTCTTAAGCTACCGGATTAGGCTTGCCCAAAGTATGCGTTGTAGCACAAAGTGCCACACCAATATGATATTGTCTGTCAGCAATACTACTCTGATACAATTGCTACTATGTAGAAGTTTCAGAGGATAAACAGCCTCTATCGGGTACCTAGATCAGAATGCCCCCTTCCTAACAATTAAAGTTAAAGACAAGTGGGACGTTCAAATCAGCACAAATATTAGCAAATATATGGTTTTGACTTAAATTGGTAAATGGTTACTAATCATGGAAGAAATCAGCACTACTTATCTTATAGAGAGGATGATATTTCGAGGAATAAGAAAGCACAAGCTTACTTGCAATGGGATCATGAGACAAGCATGAGACATCCAAGCAGCGAAGCAATGCCTAGTTGCTGGTACAGAAGAACCATGGTAATGACAATACAAAACGGAGCTGACCATAAAATGTGAAGTTGTTGGCATATTTGCTGAACAATGTCAGGTATCAGATAAGATGCATTACAGAAAATCCTCTTTTGCAAAATCAGAAGAGTGGTGCGTATTTTTTCTGAACTAAGTAAGATGTCACCATTGACTTAACTAAATCACGTTGCAGCAATAAGAGAACTATAGTAGCAATGTCATAGTCATGTCTGAGGTAAGAATCTCACCTGAAGTGCATTAGTATCTGTCGTTATCATGTTTTTTATCTTTCCAGATTGGAACTTCTTGCGACCCTCATGAGTGAGTCTCAAGGATTTGCAGAAAATGGCCGCCACCTACCAATTAGGTTAAATAAGCTATGGTAACTGCTCACCTACAACAGATGACGAAGAAGAACCTAGACTAAACATCTGACACTGGGGATTAGTACACATCTGGTAGAGGTTTTACCAAAGTTGACCTCAGCCTAAATCCTGTCCGAAATGCATTCTGAAGATACTGGGCTTCACAAAGCACACCAAACAACTGAACAGAGTCAAATCAGAAGTCAATACCATATCCCAAAACAGCAATTTTCACATGTTTTATTGATGAAAGGACATGATCATGGAATCAGAACCAAAGGACAGAGGCACCGATAAATACGAGTAAAGCAGACAATATTGGCATATAATTACAAATTTACTTTAGAGATAAATGCAATATACATGGAATTTACTGTTTACAGAGGTGATGATTATATTTTCTTCACATATTGCACTATGAAAATTTAACGATGTGCAAACTTAGAAGGAAAGGATTCTGTCTCCTCACATAAATCAAAACCTTCACAAAAAACCAAAAGAGGATCATACCACACTGACAAGAATCAAAAAGGCGCAGACGTAACCAATCCATGCAGGGTCCCCTCTTTGCATTGACTGCACGTTGCAAAGAAAGAGGCATCAGAAAACAATCCATTCCTGAAGCACCTAAAATAATCCACCATGATGTTGAATGAAATACTAAAACAAAAGGTCAGTCTCTGTGCAGAATATTTTTTGCCATGGAAGGCAAGGCGCTTGAGAATTCAAGATGAATGTGCCATAAAACAGAACGGTGAGATTTTCATTCAATTAATCGTAGTCCCTATGGTCATTATGCCATTGCTGTTATTTTTGTCCTGTTCATATTGAAGCAGCTACTCTGTCACCACAATACATGGAGCACACTGAAATAATTACTAGAAAATGACATTTTACCCTAAGAAAAACATGCTAATTCTGTTTCTGCTACGGTCTGCCCTCCCTGGGAACAACTCTTCTAGTTTTCCATCCAAAGATGGTCTATCGAACAGAATTCTAATCATTTGAAGAGGAAACTCCATGGAATTTTTTTTTTTTTTTAAGCACATATTTCTAGAATATAAAGATTCGCAATTCCAGGATTTCATCGAAATCTTAGAAGTAGAGTCCACTCCAGCATTGAGTTGAAAATTGATGCCTACAAATTCATGGGGCGGGCTTGGTACAACTTACCTGATTGCATATTGAAGTGAACAAATTGCTCTTGAAGTAGCGTTATTATAGTGATCGTTCAAGCTCAATCATGAGATGAATTTCTAGAGACTCCAGTTTTTCAGAAAATGCTTCTTCTTTTTTTCTTTTAGATTCATCAGTTTTAAATGTTCTACTCGACCAAAATTATTAGGAAAGGAGTCACAACATTTGATTGAGCACCCATTCACGACAACTAAGGAATCCGAACATTTTGGAATGAGCCCGGTGTTCAATTAGATAATGAAGGGTACCTATGATCCCTTAAAGAAGCCTCCCAACCAAAACCTGAAGAAGTAAAGGAAACGAGTAAAATGAGATCGGGAACGTTGAAACAACGAGGGAGCTTACAGAATAGCACTGGACAGATGTCAGTGCACTGTCAAATCGAAATTGGAATGAAGAATGGGACATGGGATGCAATTTAACCAATACATACCTTCCCCCATTTCTGGAATCTGCAAAATATGATATAACTGTGATCCTTTAGAATTGCATCTGAATACACAAAACGTTTGGGACACAGCTAAAGAAAAGTGACTGAAGGGAACCTTTTAAACAGCCTTTCAGTCTGATCCCAAGAGTCTAACTTCCAAACATCCTTTTCGGTAATTGGCCGGTTGTAGCCTTGCAGAATAAGTGGAGTCATCTGCCCAAAGTATATCCCTTAGGGAGAGAGAGAGAGAGAAAGAGAGAGAGAGAGGTATTATCGTTAGCAACAAAAGAAAACGAATCTGATTAATAAAGCATTAAACAAAATCCAACGTTCCATTTCACTAGACCCCCAAAGAAGTGTCATTTCAATTTTATTTTCAAGTAAAGCTATTATATGCTTCAGCGAGCAAGACATATGCACAAACAGAGAACCAATAAATGCCACCATCAGAAACCAAGTAATACAAGCAAATTGGACTTGTTAAGCAGACAATCTAAATGCCAAATTACTAGTTCAGTATAAGTGCTTATTGGAGAACAAGAAGCAGTGCTTCGATATGTTGGGATAAAATACGCGGAAATGTCAAGATCTTGCAATTTACGTCAACGCGAAATCATCGGAGAAATTAACAAGAAAAATAAGGACACTAGAAATTTACGTGGTTCGGGCCTATCGATCGGTACTACGTCCACGGAAGAGCAAGATCAAATAATTCACTAAAATCAGAGAATCAGAGTTTACAATCGCTCAAGTGTTTCCCACACCTAGATTTAACCAAAAACCCTAAGTGTTTATAAATAAACAACTCACTTGAGTATAAACTCACGGCACAAAATTATCGCGCATTCAAGCTTAAAACACAACGCTCTACGTATGCCTGGTTCGCGTATGTACCAAATCGCGTATCTCTTGAAGCTTCATGCCACATGTGGCTTCCTTCTACGTTAAGCTGCAGCGGTTCCTTCTTCTTGCACGGCTTGAACGTGCAGCAGCTCTTCTACATAGGTTTCGGCAGGCACTCTCTAGCAAAGAAGAAACCCTTTTATATGTGTGCCCAAAGTCGAGGGCCCACCATCGTTGGCTTCTTACGCGTGAGGATTCTTTCCTCTTTTATTTGCGTGTGTGCGTGTGTGCCCAGAGTCAACACTTTGACTCTGGGCCCACCACTTCTTCAACGTGCAGAGAACTTCTTCCCCTTTAATTCAATCGGCTAAAAGAAGAAAGCCCATGGCATGGGACCCCGCCGTGGATAGAAGAATTCGGCTCCTCATCTGCAGATAAGTATAAGAGAAAATCCTTGCTCTCTTAATTTTTTTTATCCAATCTTCAAATTCGAGATATTAATTTAATAATTCTCCACCTTGGCTCGATATTTGAAATCAAGTTATAGTCTTTCATCATTAAATGCTTCTTTCTCAATGCGCCCAGCAGGGCGCTCACTCTCCACAGACGCTAGTAGAGCTCAAGCAGAGCTTGAGCTTCACCAGAGGAATAGACTTAGTCATCATGTCTGCCGGGTTATTTGTTGTAGCAATTTTTTTTATAATAACATTAACCTTAGCTAAAACATCTCGGATGAAGTGATACCTGATGTTGATATACTTCGTTCGTTCGTGATAAATTGGATTATACGCCAAATATATTGCACCTTGGTTATCACAGTGTACATCCACACTCTTCTGCTCTAACCCAAAGTCCGAGAACAAACTTTGTAACCATATCGTCTCATTCGCTACAAAGGTTAGTGCCATGTACTCTACCTCAGTCAAAGACAAGGCAATGTGATCCTGTAAGAACGCTTTCCAACTAACTGCACCACCCGTTAGCGTAAATACGTACTCTGCTAAAGACATGCAATCATCCAAGTCACCGACGTGATCTGAATCCACAAAACCGGTGGTCTCACTTTGCCGTTGTTGTCTCTCTGGTATACTATACCCACATCTGTTGTCCCCTTCAAATATTTGAGGATCCACTTCACAGCTTCTGAATGAGCTTTACCAAGACGCTTCATATAGCGACTAACCACACTCACAGCTTGTGAAATATCAAGCCTAGTACACACCATAGCATACATAATACTACCCACGACACTAGAATAAGGGGACATATGCTCCTCCTCCTTCTTAATATGCAGTGATAATTTATTTGAAAGTTTAAAGTGGTTCGCTAAAGGTGTACTTACAAATTTTGCCGACTGCATATTAAAACGTGCTACGATCTTCTCAATATATTTCTTTTGAAAAAGACGTAAAACTCCTGGTCCTGTCACGCAAAATCTTCATACCCAATATTTTCTTTGTAGTACCTAAATCTTTCATCTCAAATTCAGCATTTAACTGCCTCTTCAGCACATCAATATCAAACATATTCTTAGGCTGCGCATGGTAAAATTTCTGTTTCTCAATTTCTCTATTTCTCTTTCCTCGGAACAGTTTGGAACAATCCGTTTGGTAACACAAATTGATTTCTCTATTTCGAAACAAATTTCTGTTTCAAAATTGTTTTGGAGGAGAAATTTTAGCTTCTCTATTTCTGAAATAGAAATAGAAATCGTTTCTCTTTTTATCCATCCTTCTTCCTTCAACAGAGACGTCGACTCCTCTCCTCACTACCCTTGCTTTCCCATTCCTTCTCCTCACCTCAACCAAAAACCCTAGCGACTCCGAAGCTGTTCATCCTCGCCATCGCCTCCGACGCCGTCGCCGCTCATCTCGCCGTCGCCGTCCTCAGACCGGCCAATTTGCTCCGGTCGTCCCGTCGGACCCGCCTCCTCTGTCCGCGTCCCCTTTCCGCTCTCGATTCCGCAAATCCAGTCGCCGTCGCCGTCCTCTTGCCGGTCAGATCGTCGCTCATCTCGCCGTCGCCGTCCGCAGATCGTCTAATTTACTCCGGTCGTCCCGTCGGACCCGCCTCCTCTGTCCGCGTCCCCTTTCCGCTCTCGATTCCGCAACTCCAGTCGCCGTCGCCCATCTCCGTCGTTATTCAATCCGCTCACGTCGGCGTTCGTTCGTGGCCTTCTCTGGAACTTCCCCCGCGATTCCTCACGAGGTTCGATCAATCCTTCCCTTCTCGCCTCTCTTTTCATGTGTTGGCTTTCGTCCGCGTCCGCTCTTTTCCTCTGGTTATCCGCTCTTTTCCTCTGGTTATCCGCTCTTTTCCCCATTAGGAGGAAGAAAGCTTCCATTAGACAAAGATTAGGGCAATTCTATTGGTTGCATTGAATTTGTTTACATTGTCAATTGTAATAAAAGAATCAGAGAAATTCGGATTTTCTTTGTCTTTGACATTGTTGCTCGCTGGAAAATTGTGAATATCGAATTGTTCCGTATCATTGCGGCGATTGAACATCTTCTCTCCTTTGTATTTGTAGTCTAGTTTGAATCTATCTTTAGAATGAAGCTTCTGATTCTTGTTTTCATAATTTCTGTTCACCTTAAGAAACTGTTAATGCATAAATGAACCACACTAAGCATGCATTAACTTTAAATAATGTGACATCGATTACCAGACTCAAACTTGACAGTTTGCTGAATTCCTTGTGCTTTTTTAGTTGATCTCAAATTATGAGAGAGAGAGAGTTCACATTTTCTGAGAAGTGAGATTGTCTCATTGGTGAACATGATAAGTAGCTTAAAATCATCTCATTGAGAGAGGGAGGGAGGGAGGGGATTGTCTCATCAGTGGACGTGATAGGTAGCTTTAATATCTTATTTAGCTTAAATTATCTTATGGTTAAAACCCACAAGGTAGGTCACTACTAGTTCCAGTAACATTAGTAGTTCATTGGTAGGCGGTTTTATTTTGTCTGATAGTCGAATGTATCAAGTGCTTGGAGCTACTTTCTGAACAACTTGGTGGCCCTATCCATTTATAGTTCAATGGAGGCTTAGACTGAGGAGATAAATACCTTTTCGTTGCTGTCTTTCTTCCTGGCTTTGCATGCACGATGCCCCAACCTTTTGTAGCTGATGTTTTCTTCATTTGCATGCCACCAGTATTTCTAATCTGCTCAGCAAGAACACTATCCAAGAACCTACCTTTGAGAGGATAATTGTTCTTTACAGGTATATATAATGTTTCTGGACTCAGGTGTTATTGTAGACAAAATGTGCATGTTTTGTCTCTAAAGATTGAGTAGATTATGTACTCATCACAGCATGCTGTGAAATAATATTTTCTCGTATATTGAAGGAGAGACTATCCTTTGCTAGACTGAGGCATTTGGAAGTTTCCTGGTTGTCTACAAACATAAAACAAGAATGTGAATTTACAGGCAAGCAAGCAACGAAGCAGATATGGATAGGGGAATATATCTGAAGCATTTCAAGAACATTCCAATGGCAGATATGGAGATTGTACTTGTGAGTTGTACTTTTTCCCTCTCTCATGCATGCGAGCTAGAACTTCTATTTTGACCAAGGTGTGTCTTCTTATTGCTCCAACATCATTCTGTAAGCTGTGTCTGAAGATTTTGTTTGATAGCCAGAAAAGCAAATTCCAAGCTTAACACCAGTGGACTGGGTCAAATTTGTTGTTTCTGCTGTGATTGGTCTGGTGAGTTGTAGCAAATTCATGCAATAGTTGACATTCTTTTCTATTATACATACACCCAACTCCATCTCTCTCTCTCTCTCTCTCTCTCTCTCTCTCTCCAGGTTACTGTCTTGACTTCCTTCAAATGCCAAAAGCTGACATTCGGATCATTTCCGGCATCCTATCTGCACTTGTTGGATATTGCGTAAAAACATACCTCACGTAAGTTCCATTTTGCAAACCTAACTCGTCCCCAACATGGATGATGATAAATTTGTTATGTGGTTCCTCTTCCCTTTCAAAAGTTCTGATACATCCAGTGGTTCACTGTACACACGAGAGAACTTACAGGTTTACAACTTCCTCTCCTTATAGCAATGATTTCTGTACGTGGATAGTTGGTTCTCTTTTCAAATAAGATGGTGATAAACCATCATGATTCTATTTTCACGTATTAATTGCTTGCAGTAGTTGTTACTCCTTTCTTCTTTATTCACTTTCTATCTCGACTTCTATAACTGCACCATAATAGTATATTCTGGACTTCATGCAGGTTTCAGAAAAATGTGGTTGCATATTAGAACCTAATTGCCCGTTCTGTTTATGACAAACAACTTGATAGTGGAAGAGGCACCCTTCTTCATTTGTGTGACGACATGATCCAATAGGAAGTAAGCAATAAGACTGTCTGTTCAATGCTTGTCTAACAGTAAGAAAAAAATAAACTCTTTGTTCAACATTTCTTCAAATTTTGATAAGAGAATAACCGACTCAGGATGCAGATGGAAATTATTCCTGCGTAGAGTTGAAACATGCTAACAAGATCATTGGCACCACTGCAAAGGAGGTTGTTATGAAGGCCAGGGAGGCTGCTGGCATCCCTTGACATGTTCTCGGAATGTAAAAATATTGCCCTTTTTTTGTTAATTTTTGTTTCTTTTTGGCCAGCTGTATACATTTTTATTAATAGCAGCAGATCTAGGAAGTTTGTTGGCACCTTCGCTTGTATCATGTGCTTAGCAAAGCACCACTGGAAACTGATGGTTAGAAGGTAACAAATGTGGTTTCATGATTCATTTAATCCAATTCCACTTAAAAAGTCTTAAAAAGTCTTTGCAGTTTATGAGAAAGATGTCCAACTTCAGTTGCGCCCAAAGTTCTGTGAAACTGTAGCTGAACATTCTGCAGCTGAATAGTTCCAGCATAGTTTACCGAAACGATTATGTTGCAATTATATCTGAAAATTCGATACTATTCTGTCTCGAACCACCATGGCCATGAGCTGATGAAAAAGAAAAATTATAGTAACAATAGTTCCACGGTTGCAATTATATCTGAAAATGATGTTCGCGAGTCGCGCAAAAAAGCGTAGTGACTTGAACCCGAATCTTGAATGAGGAGAATAAATACATTCACTATTTGCATATTAGCATTTGAAAATACCAAATCTTTTATAGTTTGCATATTAGCATTTTTTATACTAATTACTAGCTTTTATTTACATAAATTGCTAATGTTTTGAAGTTCCTAACTACTCTATCGAATTACCAATATAAATTAAAGTGATTTACCAACTTTTATCAAATTAAATTACCATCACAAGCACCAAGAAGAGTGAGGTAAAAGGATGGGGACAGCATGATTCATAGAAATAGAAATTTTTTTCTGTTATCAAACGGATTTCTGTTTCAAAAATAGAAATTTTGAGTCGTTATCAAACGGGTTTCTTTGCTCAGAAATTTGTCCGGGGAATAGAAATTGAGAAATTGATTTCTAGCCAGAAATCAATTTCTGTTTCAGAAATTTTGTCATGCGCAACCTTAGTTGCTATCAGCATGTCATCAACATATAAGAGTAGATAAATAAAAAAACCATTCTCCAATCTCCTATAGTAAACGCAGCTATCCATCTAACTTTTTAAATAGTTTTGACTAGTCATGAAAGCATCAAAACGTTTATACCACTGCCTAGGAGACTGTTTCAGCCCATACAAAAATTTCTTTAACAAGCAAACATGATCTTCCTTACCCGGAATAGCAAATCCCTCTGGTTGCCTCATGTATATCTGCTCCTCCAACTCACCATGAAAAAACGCAGTTTTCACATCTAGCTACTCTAACTCGAGATCCTGCGAAGCAACTAAGGCAAGTAAAACACGAATAGAAGTATGTCTTACCACAGGAGAGAACACCTCATTGTAGTCAATACCCTCACGATGTGTATACCCTTTCGCCACAAGTCTCGCCTTATACCTCGCCGCTCGACACCGAGAATGCCCTCTTTCCGTTTGAAGACTCATTTACTTCCAACAATCTTTTGGCTCTTAGGTACTTTGACCAGCTCCCATGTCTGATTTCGATGAAGTGATTCCATCTCTTCACTCATAGCCCCTAGCCACTGCGATGACTCCGAACTAGCCATCGCCTCATAATAAGACGAAGGCTCATCTGTCTCCACCTCATCACTTACAGTCAATGCATAAGCAATATCTATATAACCATAACGTACCGGTGTTTTAATGTGCCTTCTCTGTCTATCTACGGCTATAGTCTGCTGCGGCTTTGCTGGTTGTTCACTATCACCGACTTCAAGAACTACGGCTTCATCTGCAGTCTCAACTTCTGTTACCTTCGAGGTCTCCGGAGTCTCCACCTGAAGCTCCACCTCACTCATGACACCATGACCATCTTCTCTGCTTGTTGTGTCTCAGAACTCCTATGTTGAAGCATTGCAGTCTCGTCGAAGATCACATCTCTGCTGATTAGAAAACCGGGTGATCTGGAATCAGTGCACCACAGCCGGTAGCCTTTCACCCCATGTGCATAACCCAGAAATATGCACTTCTTCGACCTCGGCTCAAGCTTACCATCACTCGCATGAGCATACGCGGAGACATCCGAATATACGTAATTCGAAGTAATCAACAGTTTCCCCGACCATACTTCCTCGGAATCTTCCACTCGATAGCAAATGATGGAGATCGATTAACCGAGTAATATGACATGTTCACTTCTTCGGCCCAAAATTCCTTGCCAAGTCCTACATGCGAAAGCATGCATCGAGCTCGCTCAAGCAAAGTTCTATTCTTCCGTTCTGCCACGCCATTCTGTTGTGGTGTCCCAGGTACTATGCGGTGTCTTACAATACATTCTTTCTCACAGAACTCGGTAAAATCTTTACCATAGAACTTCATACCATTATCGGTTCTCAGGCACTTGATTTGTTTATCTGACCACTTCTCAATCAATGCCTTAAATTTCTTGAACCGATCAAACACATCATATTTGTGCTTCAAAAAGTAAATCCATACTTTCCTCGAATAGTCGTCGATAAATGTCAGCATATATCGGGCACCTCCTTTCGAAGGAACCGAAGACGGACCCCAAACGTCTGAGTGAATATATTCAACTGGTCATTTGGTCGAATGAATAGTTGTAGTAAACTTAATTCGATGCTACTTCCCATAAATGCAGTGCTCACATAAGTCCAGCTTTCCTGTTTTTTGACCCTTCAACAACCCCCTTTCACTTAGCATCGTCATACCTACCTCACTCATGTACCCTAAACTCATATGCCATAACTGAGTCAAGTTAGAGTCTGACTCACCTGATGAAACTGCAGCAGTTCCGGTCACGGTCTCTCCCACTAGATGATAGAGAGTATTCACTTTCTTCCCCTTCATCCCTGTCATGGCACCTCGAGAGATCTTCAGTACTCCACCTTCAGCGGTGTACCTACACCCGATGTCATCGAGTGTCCCCAGAGAAATAAGATTCTTCTTGAGCTCCGGTACATGCCTCACATCTGTCAATGTGCACACCACCCCATCGTGCATCCGGATCCGAATTGTCCCTATCCCCACAACCTTACAGACTGCATTATTTCCCAAAAGAACCCTACCACCATCTGCAGCCTGGTAAGTAGTAAACCAGTTCTTATGAGGCGTCATATGATAAGAACACCCAGAATCCAGCACCCATTCGTCTCCTGACGAAGTAGTAGTCACACATAAGACAGCTTCTGCATCACTATTGCTCCCCTCGGCAACGTTTGTCACACTGCTTGTGGCATTCTGCTTATCAACTTTATTTCTCCGCTTTGGACAATCTCTCCTGATGTGCCCCTCCTCGTGACACTCAAAGCACTTCACGCGTCCCTTGGACTTTCTATGGCGTGATTTTGATCTGCTTTTACCTCTGCTGCTACTAGGCTCTCGATGTTGTTCCTTACCCCGAACCGTCAGTACTTGCGCTGTTCCTTGCACCAAACTGTTATCTCGCAATTTTCTCTGCCACTCCTTAGAGAATAAGGCGGACTTTACCTCTTCTGAGGTAACGGAGTACGCCCCCGCAATGTGAATCGCAAAAAGTGCTCCCATGACTCTGGTAAAGAGGTTAACGATATCATGCCCTGCTCTTCATCATCAAGTATCTTACCGACGTTCTTCAATCCAACGTGAGTTTATTAAATTCATTTAGGTGGGTTCTGATAGACGTAGCTTCAGTATATCTAAATTGAAACATCTTCTTCAGCATGTACAAGCGATTGGCCAAACCTTTCTTCACATAGCGTGCTTGAAGTTTTGCCCATAATGCTGCGGCAACCTTCTCCTCAACAACCTCTAGTAAGACCTCATCTGTCAAATTTAACAGGATTATACTCTTTGCTTTTTCCATCAGCTCTACCCTCTCTGAGGCTTTCATTATAATCGGCAACTCATCTTCACCATCCAGTGCTTTGGCCAAACCTTGTGTTATCAATAATGCCCGCATCTTAATGCTCCACAACACAAAGTTGTTACTCCCGTTGAACTTCTTAATTTCAGATTTTCTCTCAGACATAATTGCAGTAACAGAATTTCCAGATAATAATCAGACAAGTAAAAGCTCCAAATCACAATCAAGAAATCTAACCTCAAGCTCTGATACCAATTGTTGGGATAAAATACGCGGAAACGTCAAGATCTGTCAACGCGAAATCACCGGAGAAATTAACAAGAAAAATAAGGACACCAGAAATTTACGTGGTTCGGTCCAAGTATCGGTACCTACGTCCACGGGGAGAGCCAGCAGCAAATAATTCACTAAACTCGGAGAATCAGAGTTTACGATCGCTCAATCGCTCAATTGTTTCCCACACCTAAATTTAACCTCAAACCTAAGTCTTTATAAATAAACAACTTACTTGGGTATAAACTCACGGCGCAGAATTATCGCGCGTTCAAGCTCAAAACACAATGCTCTACGCGCGCCCTGGTTCGCGTCCGTACCAAATCACGTATCTCTTGAAACTTCGTGCGACCTGCGGCTTCCTTCTACGTTAAGTTGACGCGGCTCCTTCTTCTCGCTCGGCTTGAACGTGCAGCAGCTCTTCTACGTAGGTTTCGGCAGGCACTCTCCAGCAAAGAAGAAACCTTTTATACGTGTGCCCAAAGTCAAGGGCCCACCCCGTTGGCTTCTTACGCGTGAGGATTCTTTCCTCTTTTATTTGCGTGTGTGCGTGTGTGCCCAGAGTCAACACTTTGACTCTGGGCCCACCACTTCTTCAACGTGCACAGAACTTCTTTCCCTTTAACTCAATAGGCTAAAAGAAGAAAGCCCATGGCGTGGGACCCCACCGTGGATAGAAGAATTCGGCTCCTCCTTCTACAGATAAGTATAAGAGAAAATATCTGCTCTCTTAATTTTTTTTTACCCAATCTTCAAATTCGAGACATTAATTTAACACGATATGTCAATCCATAAAGAATAGCTGAATTGGTCTGGTCTTATGGAAAACAAAAAAGCACTATTGGATAGGAAAAACTGAAGTTCCACTATCACTCACTTGAAACAATGTTGACATGCCTTTAAGGACAAACTTGCTCCTCTCCTGGAAGAGCCTCGTATTTAACACTATCAAGAGGCTCACTTTGGATCATTGTATACTCTGGATAAGGAACCAGATTTGGAACGTAGACCAAAAGAAGAATCCCAGATGAAACCTACACCAAAAGAAGCACAAAAAAGAAGATTTAGTCGGGATTCTTTAGATCAAGACGACCAAGGACAGAAAGAAATTATAATAATTGACAAATGTTCTTAGCAGGAGCTGTTTGTTCAAAAGGTTAGGAAAGTTTTAAACGGATGAGTCAGGACTAAGGGTTTATTGAAAGAGAAGTAACCTGGCAAAAAACCTTGCTGATACACAGATAAAGCGCAGACCCGCAGGATAAAGAAGTTGGATATTAGGTCTTCCCCGGAACATCTGAATATGGATCCTAAACTCTAGAACATTGTGATGCATTATGACAGAATAACCTGGTTCCAAAAAGTTTTTTAAGTCCCCAAAGAAGATTTCCAATTTTAGAGTTGATTAAGGCAACTAAGTCTACAACTGGCTATCATCTTTGACCAATCAAAATTAGTTTCACATTCCCAAAGAGAGATCACAGTGTCACCTTCATTATGGCGACTCAAAAGAGGCATGCTTCCAGAAAATACATAGACAGTATGAAAGCTACTTAACATGAAATAGTACTACTAGCTGCATGCACCAGTTTAAGGAAGCAATTTAACCATATTGCAAGAGATGGATGGAAATATTTTGCAAATATATCCTTTGCAATAATATATTTTAATAGAAAAGTTAATTCTTTTGACTATTTTCATCAATTTGCATAGTTCGAAGAAAAAGAAAGAGAGAGAGCATCTAATAACAACCTTTAATTTCTATACTCGCATTCAGTTGTGTATATAGGAAAATATGAGATGTATATACTCTGAAGTATGAACAGTTAAATGTCTGCTGAAGGATAAAAACTAACCTACGATGCTGATAGTGGTCTCTCATTGAGAGGATGAGATTGAGCATTACAGTTTCCCCCACCAGAACATAAATGAGTCCAAACCGCACGTACCACCTGAACTCCTGGATGTAAACGTGCGTTTCTAGGCCAATCATAACTAGCATGGAGCACCAAGCAAGAGACTCTATGGTTAATGAAACCATCTGCCAAGGAGAAAAGTTACAAAACGAATTAGACTCTCAGTTTGCTGGCCAATGTAAAATAGCAACATTTGAGATTGTTGCGGACTGGTGATCTGAAGACTCACAGTATGACACAGATTGCAATCTATTATGGTCAGACATTAATCAGCAAACGGCATTGAGATGCGCAGCATGGCAGCAGCAGAAATAGAGTTGTGGAATTTAATAGTTAACTATATCTGTTAGCCATTGCTGACTCAGAGGGTTAAACTTGGAACCTATGGAAGTTGGAAAAACTCACATGTGCAAAGAAGGATGTTTTCCATAAAATTCATCAATTTATCAAAAGACTAAGTATGCAGAATGTTGCAGCAATGAGGATTGCAGTAGTCCTGCGAGGATTTATTGGTGCCAGGCTTCTTCCATAAGAAGGCAGTGGAAACCCAAAAAAAGAAAGGGGAGTCAATTTGCTAGTGAACAATTTCGGTCTATTGCTTTCTTATTTTGTTAAGGCTGAGCAACTAGCTACTAAATGTAACTTTGTTAATAGGACTTACTATATGGGACTCTGTTGATATGCATGACCACACATTAAACAAAATAACCAGCAAATCAAGATTGTTCATCAAACAAAGAAAGATTATGTGAACATTGGAGAGATGAAGTTAGGTTTTCGATAGAATAAATTTCTACCTCATATGGAAGGAGGCTAGTCTGACCATCCAGATTGAAAACAGAAAAGCCCATCACCAACCTCAGCACAGGCTCGCCAGTGCAGTAAAAAGACAGCAATCCCAACATATAGTTGTAGCATTTTGACCTCAAGCGGTACCTCTGGACCTTTGAAGTTGTCTTGATCAACCAAATTCGGTAGTAGCAGAGGCCCAGAAAAACCAAATAAGATACGGAAATGACCAAGGAATCAACAGCACAAGGTGTGTATGCAACGAAAGCGCTTTCTGTGCTCCTTGCCCAAATCTCATTCGCCACTGGCTGGCAATACCGTTCGAACGGCTCAAAACCCATCTTTCAAATGATCGTGTAAGGTATCTGTCAGTTCAAGTAAGTACTTCTTCGCTTTCCAATCAAAATGAATCCTTTCCTACAACAGCAAGAGTCCATCACAACTGCTTCAGTTAGCACTGCAACTATTTTAACGCAGAAGTCCCATTAAGCAAAAACTTCCCCCGAATCAATGCACATGTTCAGAAACTTCCATCATAAATACTGCAGGGAAATTTGGAATTAGAAGTAGTTAAGAAAGAAAACCCACTATGGCAAAGTCACAAGAAGTCACAGTCCATTGAAGATTGCAGTGCTAGCAAAGTCACAGGCCATTGCTCTCTGTTCCAAACAAAAATCCCAAGTAAATTTCCTCAACTTGACTTGAGCTTTAGAAAGTTCACAATCATCAAAACAATGCTTTGAGTTATGACCCGAAAGAAATTGGGACTCCATTGATTTCAAACAAAGTACCGAGCAATCGCCCCGAACAAAATTAGAAACAAGAAAGAACATATAGCGAGTGCTTGGAGTAGGCCAACAAGAGTGAGTGTGTGAAACAGACCATCAGAGGGAGATGAATCATCACCAAGAAAAAGGGAAGAAAGAAAAAATGGAAAAAGGATGAAGAAGCGGGACGTTGTGAGCGTGTGATTGTATCTAAGGAGACAAGGAAAAGAGGTCCGAGACGGATAAGAACATTTGGTGTTATGCATGATTAAGTTATAGTCTTTCTTTATTGTTTTTGGCTTGTTCATTGGACTTACACAGTCATACTAATTAGAAAAGACTAGTGGCAGGCATTCCTGTTCAAAGTCAATTATAATCATTTTAACAATTTACTTTCTTGATTTGGTACTCTTCTTTATAGATAGGGATAATTACATGAATGATTCTTGAACTTTGATCTAATATGAAATGTCATCCTCAAACTTTTAATTTATTCAATGTAGTCCCTATATTTTCTAAACATATTCAATTTAATCCATGAGTTATATAAAAAATGCTCAATATTGCCCCTAAGCTCAAATTAATAAAAGAACAAGATTGAATATTTTAATATAGTGCAAGGATTAGATTGAACATATATCAAAAGTTCATAATCCGTATTGAACAAATTAAAAGTTTAGGAATGACATTATATATTGGGCAAAAATTAATGAACCATTTTTATTATTTTTTTCTTAAAGATAAACAAAAATCATCAGGATGCAAGCTCTTCTCAAATAATTTTACCATATTTTGCAGTATTGTAAGAGGCTCACGGATCCTAAATTTTATTTATTGATTACAATCTTTTCAGTCTAGAGAGGATGTCACGGTTCTCCTAACATAAGAATTATTCTTTTTGTCTTATGTTGGACTTGAGATGTATTAGTTGCTCTGCATACTTCATCAGAATCTACCATAGTCCAACTCTCAAGCCATATTAACTATAAAGGATTAACTTCTCACCTATGGTATGTTTGTCCATTTGGTGTTTGAATAATTATGTCTGTTGGAGGAACATCTCCAATTGATTTTGATGATTTCCAATTATCCTTAATATAATATTTATTATGGTAATTGTAGATGTTTATAACAAGTATTAAAGACTGTGATGACCACAATGGTAAATATCACAGTATATCTTGGTACAGCTTTTCCATAAACAACGCAAATAAACCAGAAGATTTGGTGCTATGTATGCGTCACCGCTTACGTGGGCAATGATGAGAGCTGAAACGAGGGGAGGACGTAATGGAGAAATCTTTGCATGATTGATTAGGCTATAGTCTTTTTCTGAAGTTTTTGGCTTGTTCGTTGGACTTAGACAATCATTCTAATTAACAAAGACTAATGACGGGCATTCCTTCCCCAAGTCAATTATAATCATCTGAACACTTTACTCTCTTGATATTTATTTATTTTTTTTGGTTGATTTGGTCTCCTCTTCTTTAAAGAAAAAAAATGCATAATTAGTTAGATGATTTTTAAACTTTGACTCAATGTGAAATGTTGTCCCTGAACTTTTAATTTGTCTAATTTAATCCATAAACGTTTAATGCATATTCAATTTAGTCCTTGGACTATATAAAAAATATTCAATATTACCCATGAGCTCAAATTAATAGGAAAAACAACATTGAATATTTTCTTATAGTGTAAGGATTAGATTGAACATATATCAAAAGTTCAGAATCCGTATCGAACAAATTAAAAGTTTAGAATTGACATTACATATTGGTCGAAAATTTATGAACCATTTTTATCATTTTTTTTTCTAAAGATAGGCAAATGTCATTGGGATGCAATCTCTTCTCAAATCATTTTACTATATTTTGCAGTATTGTAAGAGATTCATGGATCCTAAATTTTATTTATTGATTACAATCTTTTGAGTCTAAAGGATGTCGATGGTTTTCCAAACATAAGAACTATTCTTTTTGTCCCATGTTGGACTTGAGATGTACTTGTTACCATAGTCCAACTCTCGAGCCATATTAACTATAAGGGATTAACTTCTCACCTTTGGTACGTTTGTCTATTTGGTATTTGAATAATTATTTTATCCTAGAAAGGTTTCTTAATGCAGAATTCGCAGTGTTAACCAATCTATTGATTATCCTAGTGTGATAAATCATGTATCTTCCTTAAGGCCAGAGTTCGTAGTGTTAACCAATCTATTGATTATCCTAGTGTGATAAATCATGTATCTGCCTTGAGGGTCCATTCTATCTATGTTTAAAAGATTTAAACCCAAGCTTTAACGAGTTCACTGGTTTCTAAACTCTATTCCTCTTCTTTTTCTTTTTCTTTTTTTAAATTTCAACTCAACCATAATCATGGGACTATAACTAAAATAATGGTACAAGTCCTATATGAATTAACCCTGGTCTCTAAACTCTATTCATCTTCTTTCTTTCTTTCTCTCTTTCTTTCTTTCTTTCTTTCTTTAAATTTCAACTCAACCATAATCATGGGACTATAACTAAAATAATGGTACTCCGGCTTATCACCGGCAATTTGTTTAGGATTCCAAACTCAATGGTGGCAACTAAACACAAGGGTTGCGCTCGTCGCGGGACTTAACCCAACATCTTACGGCACGAGCTAACGACAGCCATGCACCACCTATATATGGATTAACCCTATGCCTGTAATTTTATGCACCTCTTACTTTTTCTCTTACCTCGCTAATCCTCTGGAGAATTCACAATGGCACGTCCAGAGTTTCAAGTTCGCTGCACGAGACTTGAGCCTTTGAATCTGATTGCGAAACGTCTAAGACCAATTTAAAGCTAAATCCGGATAGCTTATGAACCGTCCTAACATCTACCTTAGGGCAACCTCCATTCTACAGTTGATCCGGAATGATCATCAAAATGGAAATTTTCTTCTAATACCTGGGATGTTGATGGTATAGGCACTGTACCATCATCTGCGTAATCATGAGCAACTGTTCAATCCATAAATTCAATCTTCCTCGTCTGTCTCGTATTCCAAGAAGTCTTCATAGATAGATTCCACTTCAAAATCTGGATTTTCCGAGTTCCTTCTCATACATAGAGGTTAATAAGTAAGTTCGCCATTAAGGTTTTCTTCTTCGATTAATGTTCTACGAAGTAAGTCCTTTATGCAGATACTTTTTGCAGTCCTGCAGACAAGTATCAACCTTATGGGGTTTTCTCATCCATAACATAGCAGTAGTTACAGCTGCTTGAGCGTTTACCTTGAGAACATCAAGGTTCTCTTCCATGTTCCTTTTTAAAAGCCATGTGGAGTGCTTCCTTTCAATACTTCTGCCATGCACTCTCAGGGTGTGGGGCGTCACCTTTTAGGATGCAGCGCACTTCCTTCAAAGTGTGAGGTGTACGCTTCGCTTTTTAGTGAAATTTTGTACGTTTTAGGTATTAATGGGAGTCTAGAATCATACTTAGGGTTGGGGCTTTGTAATTTGGGGTAACACAATGAAAAACCGCAAATTGGTACTTTTATGATGATTTCATCATAAAATAATTTTTTCATGACAAAAAATCCCAAACCGGTTCGCTCATGATAAATTTACCTCAAACCAACTTCTTGATCATCAAAAACCTCAAATTAGTATGATTGTGATAAAGTTAGCATCCGTTAGTTTCCGATAAATTATATTTATATGTTGTATTCATGACAAATGAAGGATAAAATCCCAAATTGGTACATCTATCAACCATCATATGTCATCAAATTCAGTAATTTAACAGTAAAATTTAACAAAAACTAATGGATGGTAAATTTATTATAAGTTTACTAGTTTGAAATTTTTTAAGATAAAAAAATTAGCTTAGAGAAAATTATCATAAATGTATCAATTTAAAGTTTTTCATAATATTAACAATTGAGCGCCTCGACTTTGACAAGTTATTGACAGAAGGTAGGGTTGACTATTTTTATTTGACTTTGACCGTATGACTATAGAGTTGACTCTTTCACTTAGACTTCAACTGTTTGACCGAGGGTTTAACTCTTTTACTCCGACTCTTTTTAGTTGACCATTTTACCTTTGACATTTTTCTTTTTCTGATGGAATCAAAATTTGACGTGAGAACGAACGTCTAGTATTTCATTGACCAATACGGACACATCTTTTACGAAAGTATCTGTCCCTCCGTTTGTATCCGGGTAATAATTTTTTCGAAAGATTATTTACTTCACATTCTAACCAATAACAAAAGTATTGCACTGGGGAGAATAAATATATCTGACTTTTGATTAACCCCCTTTTTAGTAGCGGAATAGATATCATCCCAATTTTTGCACATCTCAATTTATCCACTTCCGCGGGCGAACAAGCTGAACCCAAGACCACAAAAAGAAGAGCATACTCTCTCGACCTCCGGGTCAATAACTTATCGATATATCAACAACTTGTATATGTTCGAAATGTTTATATCATTTTTTAACAAACTATAGCTTTAATGGCAAATTTGTGAATATTGGAAACTGTAAAGGAGAAAAGTACAATTAAAAGAAACCTTATGCAATTATTTGGCACGTTTGAAAGTTCTTGACAAAATTGTCACAGTGACTAAAGGTTGTTGTGCTTTTATCTTGTATTTATCCTATTAAAAAGAGGACCTCTTTTAATTTATAATTTGAGAGGAGAGGACTCATAATCTACTATAAGTACGTGATTAAAGTTCCAATTAGTTTTGAAGCATGATATTTCTTGTTTTGGTACTCTTAAATTATGCGCAATAACATGTAACCAAGTAGCTTTAAATAGCGAATTAGAAAAAAAAAAAAATAAACGCATGCAAAATTTCTGTGGAAAATTGTCCAAAAAGTCATAAATTTATGACACTTTTGTCAATCAAATCCTAAACATTTTAATTTTATCAAAAAAGTCATAAAACTTTTTCATATTTTGCTAATCGAGTCAATCCGTCCAATTTGGACAAAATTCGCTAAGCCGACTGTGGGCAAGTGTTGCGTAGCCCTTGCCCAGATTTAGGCGAGGCCATCGCAGTCGTAGGCAACCCCACAGCGGCTGAACTTCAATTACTTTAAGACAAACCATATCATGGCATGACGTCTAGCTCGATCAAGGTGAGATTGCCTCGCCCATGGCTAAGGGGAACCGCTAGATCGGATTGAACCGGCTGGTTTTTGGCAAGCATGAGTGTTTCAGTTCCTAATTACTATTTTTGAACTGGTGGCTAGTCAATCTAATTCCCAGTTCCAAGGTAGGAACCGGACCGATTGATTTATATATAAACGACTGAAGACATTTCTTATTGGAATTGAGGTAGCAACCTCACATGCGGCCAAAAGACCACCAAAATCCTTCTTGTTCATCAATACTTAAAGAGAAAGCCTACTTGTCAGTTTTTTCTTCCACCTGATGTGGGACTAAGGCTCTAAGAGCCACACCCTCATTCCTCACGCTCACTCCCTCACTTCCCCCTCTTACTTGCAAGAGACAAGGCATGCCAAGCCTCTAAGGGCCTGTTTGTTTGTGGTCTTTTTCTATTCCCCGAAACATAATTTTTGTTCTTTTGTTCCAAGGAACAAAAAAAGAACATAAAGGCGTTTGTTTACACTTTTGTTCCCGGGAATAAGAAATTTATTTTTTTGTTCCCGAGAACAAATTTAGAACAGAAGCAAGAAACAAGAAAAATTGTTTCTTGTTCCCGGAACACTTCCGAGAAACAATTTTTCTCTATCCTATTTTTTCCTTCTCTTTTTTTCCTTCTTCTTTTCATCTTCTTTTTCGTGGCCGGTCGCCCGCCGACCATGGCCGGCGACTTCACCGGAGCGTCGCCGGCCTTCAACGAGGCCGACCTCGCGCCGGTCGGCAAGGCTCGACCTCGCCTTGGCTAGGCTAGCTTGAGCTCGCCCAGATCCGGCGAGGCCGAGCTCGCCGTGGCCGGGCGAGGCCACCGACCAAAAGGAAGAAAAAAAAAAAAAAGGAAAAAATAAAAAATAAAATAAAAATATTAAAAAATTAAAAGAAACAAAAAATTTATACAAGTTTACCAAACATGTTTATGTTCTTTTTCTATTGCAGGACATAAACTATATAAGTTTACTAAATGCGTTCTTCTGTTCAAAAATTGTTCCCCGGAACAGAAATAGTTTTTTCTATTTCGTTCCCGGTCGCCGCCTCGACCATGGCCGGCGACTTCACCGGAGCGTCGCCGGCCTTCAACGAGGCCGACCTCGCGGCCGGTCGACAAGGCTCGACCTCGCCTTGGCTAGGCTAGCTTGAGCTCGCCTAGATCCGGCGAGGCCGAGCTCGCCGTGGCTGGGCGAGGCCACTGACCAAAAGGAAGAAAAAAGAAAAAAGGAAAAAATAAAAAATAAAATAAAAATATTAAAAAATTAAAAGAAACAAAAAATTTATACAAGTTTACCAAACATGTTTATGTTCTTTTTCTATTGCAGGACATAAACTATATAAGTTTACTAAATGCGTTCTTCTCGTTCAAAAATTGTTCCCCGAACAAAATAGTTTTTTCTATTTCGTTCCCGGTCGCCCGCCTCGACCATGGCCGGCGACTTCACCGGAGCGTCGCCGGCCTTCAACGAGGCCGACCTCGTGCCGGCCGACGAGGCTCGACCTCGCCTTGGCTAGGCTAGCTTGAGCTCGCCCGATCCGGCGAGGCCGAGCTCGCCGTGGCCGGGCGAGGCCACCGACCAAAAGGAAGAAAAAAAGAAAAAAGGAAAAAATAAAAAATAAAATAAAAATATTAAAAAATTAAAAGAAACAAAAAATTTATACAAGTTTACCAAACGTGTTTATGTTCTTTTTCTATTGCAGGACATAAACTATATAAGTTTACTAAATGCGTTCTTTCTGTTCAAAAATTGTTCCCCCTAAACAGAAATAGTTTTTTCTATTTCTGTTCCCAAGAACAACTTATGAATAGAAATGTTACCAAACACAGCCTAAGAGTCCCACATCAAGCAAATACTTAGAGAGCATAAGAGAGATTGTCTATAAAACCTAAGCTAAGCATGACCTTTTGCCATATTGTTTACAGCCTTTTTGGCTAAGATTGAGCATGAAATATATGAGGTGCAATCGATGCTCGTACAAGTGGAGTTTGACTTTTTTGCATGTGGGAACATGTGTGATTGGTTCTATTGGAGATTGCTCGAGAACCAAACTGGATCAATTTCGATTGGTTTAGAGGACGACCACTCTTTAGTGAAAAAAAAAAAAAAAATTGGCCTGTTTCATTGGACCGGACCGGATCGGACTGAAAAGGGCGATCTAGTCCGATTCCTAATCCTAGGACCAAATGGTCCAATCCCCAGCCCCAAATTGGGAAACGTTTTCTCGGCCCATCCTAGAACCGAACCAGACTGGTGGAACCGGACTAGACCGAGAACCGATCATGGGCAAGGGTTGCACCCTAGACCACCACCATGGTCTAGGTGAGGCTACCTTGCCCGAAATCGGTGAGGGACCTCTCGCCACATAAAAAAGAAAATAAAGAAGGAAAAGAGGAAAAATAAAATAAAATGTAAAAAATAAAAATAATATATATATCTATATTAAGACATTATTAAAATTGTCCATGTCATCGTTGTCTTTGTCATGTAGGATGTTTGACCATATCAACAAATTCCAACCAAATTTCACCGAATGAACTTAATTGGCAAAGTGTGAATTGGTTTATGATTCAATTGACAAAATTGAAATTCTTAGAACTAATTGGCAAAAGTACAATAGGTCTTAAGAATTTTTGAACAATTTCCCAAAATTTCAGAAACCATGCATTTCCTGCTGTATTCACGTCAAAGACAATTTGCATCTTCAACTTACGAAGTCACAATTTACGTTCTTACCTTTGTGAAGACACTTCTGATTGCATGTCATTGTTTTGGTTTTTTCTTTCTATGGAAATTGTCATTTTTCTTTCAAGTTGCTCCTCTCATCTCCGGTGCAGCGGACGGTCACCTCGTTGCCTCCCCCACCTCACTGCCACCTCTCCTCTAGGCTCCTCTCTCTCTCTCTCTCTCTCTCTCTCTCTCTCTCTCTCTCTCTCCCTCTCCCTTCTCTGCCCCCCTTAAGTTGATCAGTTTAGCTAATTGAAGAAGTGCAATTGAGTTCTTTTCTTAAGTGCTTTGTGTCACGGCCCGGAAGAAAGACGATCCAAGAGGTTCTTATGGGCCAACTGTGACACGTCTATGGATCAAGCGACCCTTGGCTTGTATCCCCAAGACTTAGGGTTTTCTCGAGTCTTCTAGAATACTCCCCGGGGGCGGGCGATACTGTAAATGTATCCGTATGTAATAAGGGCCCATTTGGTTGGGCATTCCCAAGAGGCTTTGGGGCCCCAAAGCCCCTTGGGAAAAATTTTTGGTGTTTGGCAAAGTTTTTGGAAGCTCATTTGCCTAAATATGAGCATTTCGAATGCTGAATGCGAAAGCCGAGGGCAGATTGAGCATTCGGCATTTGGGAAATGCCACGCGTCGTTCATCTTTCTCTTTCCCCGTCGTCTTCTTCTTCCCAGCCATCAGGCTTCTCCAGCAGCCGCCGCCGCCGCCGCCGCCATCGCCTGAGGGTCGCGCATCCCCGGTGACCACCGTTTGGGGGTCGCGCGACGCGCGACCCAGGAGGCGCGGACCTCGGGCGGCGTCGCCTGGGTCACCTAAGGTCGCGCCGCCTGGGTCCGCGAGACCTCGTGCCGCCGCAGATTCGGCGGTCCGAAGGCTGATCGGCCTCTGCTTCTCTAGGAGCCTGAGGTCGCGACCTCAGGCGGCTAGATCTGGCCATCCGGCACCACCGGCCGCCGGATTTGATTTTCATATTTTTTTTAAAAAAAATAAAAGCAAAAGCCCATTTGTAATAAGTTTTGTCAAACGGTATTTTTACACCAGCCACTTTCCAATGCGAAATTTGCCAAACGTCCGAGCATTCCCGAAAACCCATTTACCCTAAAGATATTTGCATTTGGCCAAAGGTATTTCCCCAAATCCGAACCAAACGGGCCCTAAATGCGGGTAGTTGTAATAATTGCGGGTAGACGATAGTTGGGGAGATCTAGTCTCCACCGTTAGATCGAGGAGAGATCTACGGATGTGATGTGTCTTGTACTTGTATATAAAGGGGTCTCCTCCCCCTCATTGTATCATCTCATTCACAAGTGAAATACAATCCAAAGCTTCTCTCTCTACGAGTTGTTTCTCTCTCTAAGATCCTTGTGAGTTGAGTGTGAGAAAGACTGACTTGGGAGAAATTCCTAAGGCCACACGGGCAAGGGAACACTAGACCGATTGGCCCGTGACAAGTGGTATCAGAGCAAGTTCGAGTCCAAGCGATGGCTAATCCACAATCTGATGAGGCGCTCACCATGGGTGGTGACTGCGTTGATCGTGGGAGGAACGCCAAGAAGGCCAAGGGAAAGAAGAGCCGTGGTGCTTCGAGTGATCCGACGGGGGATCTTGTGCAGCGGATGATGAAGCTAGATTTGTTCGTCACCGATGTCCAAGGATCGGTCGACGACCTGACCCAGACCGTGGACGGAGTGGACGCCGGAAGGGAGGAGCTCGTTGCTGAAGTGCAAGAGCTGAAGACCGGCATGGGAGAGCTCCGACACGAGTTGCTGGGGACCCTAAGAGAAGAGCTCACGCAACGGTACGAACCCCTGGAGGCCATGGTGGCAGCCATGCGCGCGGAGATAGCAGAGCTTAAGGGTAAGCTTGCTGAATCGGAAGCTGCACGCGTGGACGGGGTGATCGCCGTGCAAGGTCCATGAGTGGACACGCCGAAGCCGAAGGAATTCCGGGGCTCGCGGGTGGCCAAAGATGTGGACAACTTCCTGCAGTACATGGAGCAGTACTTCCAAGCCATGGGAATCAATGATGAGCAATCATGGGTAAACAATGCATCTATCTACTTGGTTGATAATGCATTGTTGTGGTGGTATCGTCGGTCGGATGATAGGTGTGGGGATCCTATCACGACTTGGGGTAGATTCATCGAGGAGTTCCGACGGAACTACTTTCCCGCTTATGCGGAGGAGGAAGCTCATGATGAGTTGAAGCGTCTAGAGCAAAAGAGTGGTGTGCGCGACTACACCAAGCGGTTCTTGGAGTTGCTACTCCAAATCCCGTCGATGAACGAGACCGAAGCATACTACCACCCGTGAGTGGTCTCAAGCCATGGACCAAACAAGAGTTGAAGCGGTTCAACGCGGGAGATCTCACAACGGCGATGACTGTAGCTGAATCGCTCGTGGAGTGCAAGGCACATTCTACATCCCGATCGGATTCTCGTCCGAGGGACAAAGCCATTGGTGGGGGAGATCGGGGGAGATACAACCACCCGACCGTAGGTAGACCACCGGCTGGTCCTCACAAAGCTCACACAGAGTCGAGTGGAGGAAGACAGAGGAAGGTACGATCCTATAAGTTCTTTTTCTGTGACGGTCCACACATGGCACAAGATTGCCCAAACAAGGCCAAGCTGGCCGCTCTGTGCAAAGAGGAGGAGTCTAAGGAAGAATCGCGGTTGGGTTCGCTGCGTCTCCTTAGCACGATCAAGTCCAAGAAGGTGAAGGAGCCAAAAGGCTTGATGTTCGCGGACTTGAAGATCGGAGCAACCACAATGAGTGCGCTCGTGGATACGGGAGCATTCGATCTATTCATTTCGGAGGAAGCCACAAATAAGCTTAACCTACGAGTCGAGAAGGGAGATGGGTGGCTCAAGACGGTGAACTCCAAGGAAGTCCCTGCAATCGGTGTCGCGAGGGACGTGGAGCTACAGCTCAAGTCATGGAAGAGCAAGGAGATCCTAGAGGTAATTCCCCTTGATGACTATGACTTTGTCATTGGGATAAAATTTCTAGATAAGACCCATCCTGTTATACTTCCATTTGCCAAGTGTATATGCATATTGGACAAGAGTTGTCAATGCGTGATCCCGGTCCATTGTGAATTGGACCGTGATCGAAGGATGATTTCGGCAATGCAACTCACGAAGGGAGCGAGAAAAGGTGAGGTGATGATCCTTGCCACATTAAAGACGGAGGATACGAAGGCTAAAGGGAACGAGATCCCGACGGAAGTGACCCACGTCCTCAACAGGTTCAAAGAGGTGATGCCCCCCGAGTTGCCAAAGAAGCTACCACCTAAGAGGGAGGTGGATCATCGGATCGAGCTAGTGCCTGATGCTCGACCACCCGCCATGGCACCGTATCGCATGGCGCCCCCCGAATTGGAAGAGTTGAGGAGGCAACTCAAGGAGCTGCTCGACGCGGGTTACATACGGCCGTCCAAAGCCCCGTTTGGTGTGCCGGTTCTATTCCAAAAGAAGCACGATGGGTCACTTCGGATGTGCATCGACTACCGGGCACTAAACAAGTTGACTGTGAAGAACAAGTACCCGATCCCGCTCATCGCGGATCTCTTCGATCAACTCGGTGGAGCTCGATGGTTCACCAAGTTGGATCTTCGATCGGGCTACTACCAAGTTTGGATTGCTAAAGGGGACGAGCCGAAGACCGCATGCGTAACGCGGTATAGATCCTACGAGTTCCTCGTGATGCCGTTCGGCCTGACTAACGCTCCGGCTACATTTTGTACGCTCATGAATAAGGTACTCCACCCTTTCCTAGATCAATTTGTAGTGGTTTACCTAGATGATATTGTAGTCTATAGTCGGACGTTGGAAGAGCGTGTCGAACATATAAGGCAAGTCTGCCAAGTCTTGCGCGAAAACGAGTTGTATGTTAAGCGCGAGAAATGTGCATTCGCCCAAGAAGAAGTTCCGTTCTTGAGGCACATCATCGGGGGTGGACGAGTGCAAATGGACAAGGCAAGGATTCAATCGATCATCGAATGGGAACCACCAACGAAGGTGACGGGGTTGAGGTCGTTCCCGGGTCTCATCAACTACTATCGGCGCTTCATTCGGGTTACTCGAGCATCACCGTGCCACTCACGCACTGCTGAAGAAGGAAAAGCCGTGGGAGTGGACGAATCGATGCCAAAGAGAGTTCGATCGACTGAAGAAGGTCATGACCAAGGAGCCGATGTTGGTGCTGCCTGACCACACCAAGCCCTATGAGGTAGAGACTGACGCATCAGATTATGCTATAGGTGGTGTTCTTATACAGGATGGCCATCCGGTGGCGTACGAGTCTCGGAAGTTGAACGATACCAAGCGTCAGTATACCGTTCAAGAGAAGGAGATGACCGCAGTGGTCCACTGCCTTCAAACGTGGAGGCATTATCTCCTGGGATCGAAGTTCGTCGTGAGGACGGACAACATAGCCACAAGTTACTTCTAGACCCCAAAAAAGCTAAGTCTGAAGCAAGCTCAATGGCAGGATTTCCTTGCGAAGTTCGACTATGTGCTGGAGTACAAGCCGGGGAAGGCCAACTCCGTAGCAGATGCACTGAGTCGGAAGATGGAGCTGACGAGCACGGTAAGTCGATCGAGCTGTCCTTGGGTCGACCGCATCAAAGAAGGGCTGAAGCATGATCCAAGAGCCCAAGCTCTCATCGGATACGCAAAGGAAGGTAAGACCCGACAATTCTTGTGTGAAGATGAGTTGCTTTACACCAAAGGAAGGCGGCTGTACGTGCCCTTCCATGGGAAGCTGAGGAATGAGATCTTGCGTGAGTGCCACTACTCGAAGTGGGCGGGTCATCCGGTCTCGCCACACGTTGGCTCTCGTCGAAGATCGGTATTATTGGCCACAAATGTGGAACGACGTGAAAGCTTATGTGAAGACTTGTCTGGTGTGCCAACAAGACAAGCTAGAGCAAAGTTCGTCGCCAGCCCGTAGGAGCCGCTTCCGTTCCAACCCGTCCATGGGAAAGTGTTTCCATGGACTTCATTGTCAATTTGCCAAAGTCCGAAGGGTGTCGGACTCTCATGGTCGTGGTGGACAGGTTTTCCAAGTATGCGACTTTCGTGCCTGCGACGAAGGATTGCCCGCCGAGGAAGCAGCAAAGCTCTTCATGAAGCACGTAGTCAAGTATTGGGGAGTCCCACAAACGATCGTGAGCGATCATGATCCTCGCTTCATGGGGCGATTATGGTCCAAGTTGTTCAAGCTGCTAGGGTCAGAGCTGAACATGTCTACAAGTTTGCATCCCCAAACCGACGGTCAGACAAAGCGGGTCAATGCACTCTTGGAGATCTATCTCCGACACTATGTGAGTACAACGCAAGTGAACTGGGCCAAGTTGATTGATGTAGCCCAGTTCTCCTACAACTTGCAGCGGAGCGAGTCGACCGGTCAGAGCCCATTCGAGATCGCAACCGGCAGCAACCAAACACCCGAGTGCGATCGCATCGGGTTATCGGGGAATAGTCCGCCCGCCTACAAATTCGCCAAGGATTGGCAAGAGCAGGTCGATTTGGCAAGAGCGTGTCTACACAAGGCCTCAAAGCACATGAAGAAGTGGGCCGACAAGAAGCGACGACACGTAGAGTTCCAAGTTGGAGACCAAGTGTTGGCCAAGCTGCACATGGTTCTTCGATACAAAGACATGCATAAGGGGTTGATCCGTCGCTACGAGGGGCCATTGCGTGTGCTACAACGGGTAGGAAAGGTCGCATACAAGCTGGAGTTACCACCGAAACTTAAGGTACATCCGGTTTTCCATGTGAGTATGCTTAAGCCTTTCCAGGTTGATGAGGAAGATCCGGATCAAAGAGAGTCACAACGAGCGCCACTTGGGGCAAAAATCTCGTATGATCGAGAGATCGAAAGCATCATGGTGGATCGAGTCATACGAAAGCGGTACTGTGCACCAAGGCGTGAATATCTTATCCAATGGAAGGGTCTTCCGGAGAGTGAAGCTAATTGGGAACCCGCGGAAAGTCTTTGGCAGTTTAAGAAGGAGATCGATGCCTTTCATGCCGAAGACGCGATGAGGGCGTCGCCTGATTAGGTGGGGGAGAATGTCATGACCCGAAAGAAAGACGATCCAAGAGGTTCCTATGGGCCGGCCGTAACACGTCTATGGATCAAGCGACCCTCGGCTTGTATCCCCGAGACCCAGAGTTTTCTCGAGTCTTCTAGAATACTCCTGGGGGCGGGCGATACTGTAAATGTATCCGTATGTAATAAATGCGGGTAGTTGTAATAATTGCGGGTAGACGGTAGTTGAGGAGATCTAATCTCCACCGTTAGATCGAGGAGAGATCTACGGATATGATGAGTCTTGTACTTGTATATAAAGGGGTCTCCTTCCCCTCATTGCATCATCTCATTCACAAGTGAAATACAATCCAGAGCTTCTCTCTCTACGAGTTGTTTCTCTCTCTAAGATCCTTGTGAGTTGAGTGTGAGAAAGGCTGACTTGGGAGAAATTCCTAAGGCCGCACAGGCAAGGGAACGCTAGATCGATCAGCCCGTTACATTTGTCTAAAGATACAAATTGCAGATTTTGAAAAATGGGGATGCAAATTATTCAGCGTGTGAGAAGTACCATAGCTTTAGAAAAGTTTCCTATAGAATAATTTCATCTTGTCAGCTTTGCTGAGCATTGGCTCTCATGGTTCAATGGAATTGGCATTTTTCATTTTCGCTTGTACTAAAGCAGTGAAGCCAATTGAGACATCAACCCGTCCATTTTTGCTCCTATGGTGTCGAATTCTCCCTTCTAATTCGTCTATGGATGAACGCCGTTGCTGGCCCCGTTCTTGTGGAGCTCTATATTCCGGTGTTTTGAAGCTGCGGGTTGGTGCTCTCAGTGATGGTGGGGTTTGTTCAAGCCGTGTTGTTGCTGTCGTGGTTGGGAGGGCGTAGCGAGGTTGGGGCCAGTTCAGTCTCCGGAGGTCGCAGTCGCTTGTGTGAGGGTGGTCAAGTGCTATCTGGTTTCCTTTTTCTCGTCCTTCGTGTTGTTGCCGCTGGTTGGCTGGTTCTCGCCGTTTTTGGTTGTTGTAGCCTCTGTTTTGCCTGGTTTTGCTGCTGTTTAACTGTTTGCCTCTGTTTTGGCAGCTTTTGTTTTCTTTCTCGGCACCCTTCCACTCGTTTTGACTTGTTTGTCCTTATGAGTGTAGGTTTGGTGCCGGGACCCCTTCTGTATAGCTTTGGTTAAAGTCAATATATTCTTACCTTACCAAAAAAAAAAAAAAAATAGTGAAGCCAATTGGAACCTACAGCATCATGCACATGAATGAAATCATGATGATATTGCAACTAAGCCCATCTCACTTTCAAAGAAGAATCACTCAAAACTGGTGTAAGACCACGCCAATATTAAGCATTACTGAACTTGGAAGTACCTTATCTCAGTTAGTCCAGATATAGTGTGTATGGTATATAGAAGCACCTTTACATAATTGGTGAATGCTTCCCAGTTCATGGCCTTCTGGCCAATATCCCTGTTTTTGCCTTCACATACTAAATCCACGGAGAAAAATGAAGGATTGCATGGACGAAGGTACTTGTCTTATTACATTTTCACAGCATCCCAATCCGTGTTGTCTCATTATGGAAGATCAGAGAGGTTGAGGGAAACAAGGAGGAAAGAACCACATCTTTAAACTTGATCGAGCCCAATGAAGTCCAACCAGGCGAGGGCCGTGTGCTCTCAATTATAGCCAGAGCTTCCGAGGGTAATTCTACGTATACACCTACATGCTCTCTGGCGTTTAGGCTGTTCTCGGCTTTGCTTGCTTGTTCCGCGACACTGCTTAAAAGATCTGCCATATTCAAAGTGTAGCTGAGGAGTAGACCCATAATAGAACCAAATACCACTCGGTTTTCTGCTTCCGTATTCTGCATGACAGTGAACGTCACGGTTAACAAGGGTGAATCTGATGTCATTGTCCATTGCCTTGCCGTCGATGTAGGCCAACCTATCATATGTTTTGGAGGCACGTATTGTTGATAAACCGTTTAGTGCTTCTCTGAATTGCGCATTAACTGGAGATCTGGTCATGGGATTCAATCATTTCCCTTCACGAGATGTGCTCTGTGACAACCCCAAAGCGAAAAATTAGACGGTGATCGTTTCCAAACTTCAGAATCACACGTCTGTTGGTAAAGGTCGAAACATACGTTAGAACAAGACAAATAGTGTTATCGAGCTATTAAAAGGAACTATTCTTAAGCTCAATGTTTACCGCCTCTTTCTTTAACAAAAAAAGATGAACAAAACGGAAATTTTCGTTCTAAACCCTTACTGCCTACTGCTTGGTCACTGTTTTCCATAAAGGAAACGAAATGTTGCTTTGTGAGCACAGAAGAAGGATTGTGGAAATTGTGTTCATGCTTTTGACCATGAGACATCTAAAGAGCAGAAAACAAAAGGCGACCCCACTTAGGGGGTCAAGGCCTGGCAATTGTCGCTGTAAGTAGCAGAGAACATATCACTTTGCATAAGAAAACATTATGGCCCAGTAATACAGATAAGCGGCGTAAAAAAATACAAAAGCGGCATTGCTGCCCCAAGACATATCATGCTCACAATCACTACAAGCACAAACATTAAAAGTAGCTGCCAGAATTGACCCATGACATATATACACATTGGTCGACCGTATGATCTGTCACCTAGATCCTTTGAGAACTTACTGATTATTCTTCCCGTTTGGTTGATGTGAAAGAAAAGCATCGGAGCCCTTAATATAGACTCTCTCAATAGGTTGTCGTTTTAGGTAGGGAACCAACCTATTTTGGAAACGATCCCCACAAAAAGTTTGAAGTCCTAATTTAGTGTAGAACCATTTTCTCTATCAACGTTGGGTTAATCGACAATAACAATGAGAAAATACAATGCTAAAACTTGCTCGAAAAATAGAATAAATGCCAATAGAAAACAACTTCCAAATCCTGGACCATACATGAAGCCAAGTAAGTTTATTATCCACTACTATGATGCTTTTGTTGGTGTTTCATGAATCATGTATAGATAAAATTAATAAAAATATAGCTGAAACAAAGATGATATATTCTATACATGATTTCCGAAGGCGTTGTTCGTGTGTTTTAATAAAAAATTTGAATATAAAATGGAGTTCAACAAATTACCTCTCGAAGCGCGCTTTAAACGAATTGGTTCGGATGTTCTTCAGTTCGAGCCCCACAAATGTCGAACCTCTAGTTCATACGCATCACCAATGGACATCGAATGGAAAAGAGAACTTTCGGATAATCACCACTATGATCGTGCTAGCAATCTCGTGAAAACAATCCCCGTATCTTTTTATGTTTTTAGCCACAGCCCAAATGAGAGAATCCATTTTCTTTCTCGTGTACGAACACACAAGAACACGCACGCCTTTCTCTCTATCTTTTGCAACCGTTACTTATCTTTCCTTTAAGCGGCATTTAAAAATTCCCTCTCGGGTCAGCAATGGTTGCTAATCGTAATGCACGATTGCACGATGCTTTGTGCATGATGGTTAGCAACTTGCTCACCATCATGCACGAAGCATCCCTCATTATCATTATCATTATCATTAAAAAGAAACGCACATGTGATGTGCGTTGCATATAGTTAGCAACAATTGCTGACCATGTGCACATTGATTAATTAATTAATTAAATGACAAAATAATTAATCAACTTGCTGCACGAAGCATCCCATATTATTATTATTATTATTATTATTATTATTATTATTATTATTATTATTATTAAAAAGAAACGCACATGTGATGTGCATTGCATATAGTCAGCAACAATTGCCGACCATGTGCACATTGATTAATCAATTAAATGACAAAATAATTAATCAATCCCTTTTTATATATGTGTGTCTATATATATATATATATATATATATATATATATATATATATATATGACATAATCTTTATGTGTGCATTTGGAATACATTAACATATATTCACTTTGAGCATACATGTGTATCATATGCACGTAGGCTCATGACTATAATACATATTAAATTAAATCTCATTTAATTTAATTCATATCGATACAATTCGACTGCAGTAATTGCAAAAACATTTGCAACATTATTTCTCTCTTGTTTCACGTTATCCTAATTGTTTATGATGTTTAACATCCCTAGGTTCATCACTAAGACTTGCACTAACACATTAGTACTCCCAAAAGAATTAATTATCCCGATTAATCTTTGGGTCTTACAAGCCATGATTGACATCTAGCAATCTGTCATGGCTACCCAGATAGTGCGATTGTTTTAAAAACATAATGAACCTGTTAGCTTTGGTTACAGTGTAATTCAATCATTCTATCTTACTATATCCCGATCAAACAAAAACCATGGAATATTTGTCAAGTAACCAATTCGATCATATGCACAAATCTAATTGACATGCATTTTATTCAAGACATAAGCAACTTATTCTCGATTACAACCCCGGCCGAGGATTTTAATGCATTGTCATAATTAGATTGCATAGGACATCATTATTATACCTTGCATGTGACAAGGAGACAGATTCCATATTGCGTACACCTACAACTTCGTATATCAACAAACTATGACCATCAGGTATAAAAACGGATTAATGACCCGACATTACATGCACCTGTGAACCATAGTTGTTCGACACACAAGTTAACATTGTGCTTCAGGTCTAAGGATTATTTACACAAAATTAAAGCATGAACAATTAGACATTGACCACGCTAAAAGCTTCAATGTCGCTAATCGTTCCATATGCGTCACGTTCATTGAACTTGTCTAATACAAACACTTGTATTCTAACTCAGGCATCACAATACCCAATGAGTTACGACTCATCATTCCCTTAAGTATCAAATACTTAATGGTGAAGTTAAGAACACACCGGTCTCAACAGGATTATTAATATCTCCTCAATAATCTATCGATCGGGAGTGATTTAAAAATTCAGTCTAACTATGAACCCGTCACATATATTCTTAACATCTCAATAATGGTCTAGTTGCAACTGATCTTATGAAATCATTCATAAAAATAAAATAATTGGACAAATGAATAAATACGTTACTGTCATTGATTAAATAATAATAATGATAGTACAACTGAAATCCCTAATATGTAACTATTACATGGTAGCTCTAGGGCATACCTCCAACAACTAATTTTTCAGGAGAAATACCAAAAAGGTACTAAACATATTACATTGGTATCAATTTAATTTAAATATTTTAATTTGACCAATTTAGTTCTAAATCACCAATTAAGTCTATTCAGCTAATTTTGTCGAGAATCTTTGACATGGAGGTTGGGTATCCTATGTGGCGCGGCTGGCATTGATGTGAACATTTTTTTTAATAATGTTTTAATAATTTTTGGAATTTCCTTATAATCTCTATTTTTTTTTGTTTTTTGCTTTTTTATTTTCTTCTCTTTATTATTAGTATTTTTTATTTTTTATTTTTTTGGGCTGAGGCCGGCAAGAATGCTCTCCACGGAGCGCAATGTCTCTGTGTTCACCTTCACGTGCAAAACCCTTTGATTAAAAGTGAAGGATTAGGTTGACGTCACCACTTGTTTTATAACATTTCCACAGCATCCTAATCCGAGTTGTCCCCAAACTTGTGCTCTAGTCGTTCGTATCTACCGTCAGCCAGTCTGCTCATCAAACCTAGACCTGTATGAATGATGATTAATTAGATGCAACATGCGAATGAAAATGCAGAACAGGATACATCAAAACAAAAAAGTAGATACCATATGATCTTGGTCATTTCTTCTTTAATACTTTCGCAATTCCAATCTTCTATAAGCAGGAACAACGTCGTATTTTGAAGGTTCAAGTACTCGATCTCACGCAACGACCTTAACCAAGCAGAATATAGAACAAGGTATGTCCAAGAATGAAGCACGAACCTTCAACTATCTTGTAGAGAGCAGACCACCAGCTATCAGCAGGAACTTTGATAATGGTACAAAGCATTTTCTATGTCTTCATTGTGCTTCCCTTCCAAGACGCCATGAAGGATTATAACTGCGTCTTTTGTTCTCTTAAGGATGTTGTCACTGCTGTTGTCATCGTCCTCGATGTTCAAAATCTGTAGGGCATTGTTGGAATTAAGGCTGACTGCTAGAGCAACGATGGCAGCGGCAGCCCAGTAGGAAGAGGCCGATCATCGTCTCTGGCTATCTAGACGCTTTGTTTCCATCCGTAAACTACTCTCTTTCTTTTGGAGGACTAAGCCGTGTAGATACTGTGCATGGGCAGAACCTGTGCTTTGAACCATCTTAGAGAATGCGCTTGCTTCATTTGACAGCAGATTCTCTGGAGTATCGTGCTCTGCCACCTGAAGTGAAAGTTGAAAGCACTGAAATCGCTACAACAATAAGTAGAAACGCAGCTACATCGAAATGCATTAATAGTTCATTGGCAAATCAGAGTCTTTTTATGCTGAATCGAATGAGATGGTTAATTCACTTTTAATTTTTCAGAAGTGTCAAGGGCCACAACAATCATACTTCAGAGATAAGAGTACTTTTACATATCCATGATGACAAACCATTAGTATGCAGTTTTTGCTAGTACTGATGTGTGCATGATGAATAGCAATGTTAGAACATACTTGACCAGCATCGAGCACAAGAATTCGATCTGTATCAATAATAGTGTTAAGCCTGTGAGCAATGATGAGCATGGTGCAGTAGTTGAATTCTTCACGGATGGTTTTCTGGATGAGAGCATCGGTTCCAACATCGACAGCTGCAGTTGCTTCATCGAGAACAAGAATCTTTGATCTTCTTAGTAATGCTCTAGCTAGACACAGCAGCTGCTTCTGTCCGATGCTGAAGTTCTCTCCGCCCTCAGAAACCTTTACAGGACACAACCAACATCAATAAGAATGGAGATTTTAGCTTCGTCTTTCTAACTTATAAGAAAGAACCCACTGATACCTTTGAAAGCCAATAGAATAATGCAGAGCATGAGATCTGCCACTTGCATACGGAAAAGTCCAAACATATATATAAATCGACATCCTAACTTCAGTTAAGACTTCAGACGCTACAATATTTTATGTATTGAGGAAACTGAATACAAGGGATCCATCAGTTTCTTTTTCCGGTAAAACAATCCCAACATCTATACCACTCTGCCCACTACACCACCAAGTCCTTGCCAGATATGACGGCTCTTTTACTCTGCCTTGTGGTCTATAATTTACTTCAGAAGGAGGGATATTATTATTTAAAGGGAATTCTGCAGATATTGTGAAATTAGTCTTGCTTCGGAGATTTCTCCAGTGAGATGAGCTAAACATAGTGCAAGCAGAGCATTCGAACAAGTTATAATCATACATAGAAGACCATAGCAACTTATTTGTCACCAATCTCGTCTCATCTCCTTTAACTTCAAAAAGTTTTAACATCCATGCTAATTTTAGATACATAATTTTTCCCCCCGAAAGTATAGGATAAATATCTTTGTTTTTTCCAGATAGTGCTTCGCTGAGAATCTATTGCATATGCATGTCAAACTTTTTAGCTAAACATTTAATCCATGTCACTTGCCTTGTATCAGTTCAACTTAATTTCTCTCTTCTCTCTGCCAAAGGGTATTAATATAGTCAGTTGTTCTCATCACTATCTCAATTCTTGCATGCTTTAGACAACGTCTAACAATCCTTGTCCTTCAAAAGACAATTTTCTTGACTTAAATATCTTAATCTCAAACATTGTTAGGTAACTTCCGATAGTTTCAATTACATAAATCTGAATTTAATAGAACTGCAATGATCCCTTCATCAACATTTTACATCTATTAACTTTATTGCAAGCCTACCTCAGCATCCAGACCATAAGAGTTCCTCCGGATAACATCCTTCAAATGTGCTCTCTCCAGAGCCTCCCAGAGGTCAGCGTCATTATGTTCATTGAAGGGGTCAAGATTGAATCTCACAGTTCCTACACAAAATTGAAAAGAAAGAAACTATTGGAGATGATATTTGGCTCCACAAATAATGGAATCTAAAGTTTCTTTTTGGTATATCATAGATGCTTCTCAGTCCACAGTAATGAAGTTCAATGTATGCAGTTATGATCCGTTCTATAGCCATTTTCACATGAAAAATCGGACAGCACATAAAAGGAAAATCAGTCATTTTTATCCAGAAAATTCTTTGGAACTAAACCAAACTAGAAGTATAAAGGGTAAAGTAGTCTTTAGGACCTTTATGCCTTTTTTTTGTTGGTGATTACTAATGTATATATTGAACTTTACTAAATAATACAGTCTACTTTTACTCTCACATGGTATTAGAGCCTAAATCTGGCACCTTAGACCACTCGGCCGAACCGTCAGATACTAGAAGTTCCCATGCCCTCATTAATCTGTCTAATTGGTTGGCCAACTCTGGGTTTCTTAATTTTTTTCGGCCTTTAGCTTGTGGGTGTTCAACCAATCTAGTTATGGTCTCTCAATTGGTGGTGTTTGTGGGTTGTGGAGATTCTTTTAGGTGGTGATATATTTTCGATTGTGTTGGATTATTGAACTGTTGAGATTGAGTTGCCTGAAGGACAATATTGTGAGAATTTCCTTATTACTATTGGAGAATGGGTGATCCTGCAAAGAGTAAAAGTAAGGGTGATCCTGAGAAGAGTAATAATGTGATGACTGAGGTGATTTCCTCTTCTTCTAATCAAATTACCAACAAGAAGCTTGATCGTAGTGCTAATTTTCATCAATGGAAGAAAATTGTGAAGCTTACTTTGAAAAGTAGGAATTAGCATAAACACTTGATTGAGCCTAAACCCCAGGATGATGCAACTTAACATGTTATTGATGCACGTACTCTTGGTCAAATGCCAAACTCTTTAGAGAGCAATATGCTTGATCTAGTAACTCATATTGACACAATTAGAGAACTATTAAGAGAATCTTTTTTTAATGCAAAAGTTTAACTAATCTAAAAGGAAGCAACATTATTATATGCAATTCTTTGCCGATTGTAAGAGGATATAAAGGAGTTGAATGCTATCTCCCTATTTCAGCGAATGTTTAGTAAATGCAACTTCAGAGAGAACAATTGGCTATAATAGGATTCCTATGTCCTGAATATGAAATTGTTAGGTCTTTTAGATTCATAGAGAGATTACTGCATCTCTCACAGATATGTTTGCTCAGGTTCTTCGGGCAACTCACGAGTCTTCTCAGGAAACCTTATTTATAGTAGATAATTCAGCTTCGCGTCCTACTCTTGAACTAGTAGTGGTAGGAGTGATGAAGGAAACTGTGGAGGATATAGCAGACATGGTAGCCGAGGCCCAATAACAAGGAGTGGTCAAGGCCAATAGCAATTTTATAATCCCACGTGTCAACTAATAACTCGGAGGCCACACAGACTTCTCATTATTGAGGCAAATCTGGTCATATTCAAAAAAATTGCCAGTTTGGTCATCCTTCTCTACACAGTCTTCAAAAGTTAATGTTGGAAAATCTCCTATAATCACTCCCAAATCATTTGGGATATTATGTGATATTATTTGATTTGATTTGATTATGTGATCTAATTTTATAAGCTGTAAATTAGCTACTGACAAAGATTAGGTCCTCTATTCTTGATTTTCTCACCTAATTTGGTCATCTATTCTTGTATATATATATACCATGTAATCACTCGATGATGATATGAGAAAATTCAGATTCTTTTCTACATGGTGTTAGGGCCTAGTTTTCTGATCTGTATTCCTTGCCTCTGTTTCTTCTCCACTACTATTGCTTCATTGCAGCCCTTTTTTCAGCCTCATCACTGCTGTTCTGTTTCAGCCTTATTGCTGACTTAACCAGCCCTTTGCTGGCTTTCAATTTTGTGATAACCACCCTTGTCTCTCGATTCCTTCTTAGTCTCCTCCTATAATCTGTCCTTAAAATTGCTGGAATGGAAGATTCAGGGAAGGCTACTCTGACCAAATTGGGTCCTCTGTGCAGAATCAATTTAACTCATCAATTGGAGATTTTCCCAACATGAAGGAGACAAAGTTGGATTGGACGAAATAGGATTGAGTGATGCACTAGGTAGTGAAGGCAGTGGTTCAAACCCACTATCTTCATTAGGAGTCTCCCCCTGAAGATAGTGGTGGAAAGTAAAAAACGATTGGTTTTCATTAAAAGTGACATCCATAAAGATAAAAACTCGACATGTTAAAGGGTCATAACATTTATAACATTTTTTAGTATTAGCGTACCCAATAAAGACGCACTTTAGAGCACGATGGTCGAGTTTGTTTTGGTTGTGATTATGAATATGCACAAATGCAACACAGCCAAAGACACAAGGGGAAATGTGATATTTATGGGAGACATCAGGATAAAAGGTAGACAGGAGCTGGAAGGGACTTCTAATTCCTAAGGTTTTGGAAGGAGCCCGATTAATAAGATATGCTGAAATTAAAATAGCTTCTCCCCAAAAATGATTTGGAACAGACATTTAAAAGAGAAGAGCCTGAGTAACATTTAGGAGGTGCCTATTTTTTCTTTTGGCTACTCCATTTTGTTGAGGGGTATCAACACAGGAAGACTCGTGAATAATACCCTGAGTTCAAAAAAAATGGTCAAGATACTTATTGAAACATTCTTTCCCGTTATCAGACTTAAGTCTCCTAATTGACACTCCAAATTGATTGACTATTATTTTATGAAAGTTTTGAAAAATAGATTGAACATTAGATTTATCTTTCATAAGATATAGCCATTTAGTTCAAGTACAATCATCAATAAAAGAGACAAACCACTTAGCTCATGTAAAATTAGCAATTCTAGATGGACCTCACATATCAGTATGGATAAGAGAGAATGGTGTTGAAACTCTAGCATTATTATTCAAAGGAAATGAAACATGATGATGTTTTGCAAGTTCACAAACTTCACAATGAATATTTTCAACAGCGTCTTTTTAGTCCACCTAATCCTTCATCAAGTCCATTGAGTCCTCTGACCGGTCCTAGTTCCCCGTCAAGTCCTCTACCTAGTTCATCATCATCTTCATCTAGTCCTCCTAAGAATGAACCAACCAAACTGCAAGTTTACTCAAGAAGGACGAAGCTCAATCTGGAACTGAATCAAGTCCCGTTATCCGAACCGTTATCAGGTAATGAAATCACTCACCCTTCTTCTAATGAACCTGAGTTAAGTGATGGATTTACCTATTGCCTTGAGAAAAGCTACCAGGAAATGGACCCAACACCCTATCTCCCAATTTATGTCATACCATAGACTATCTACTCAACACAAAGCCTTTATTACTGCTCTTGATTCAAGTATTGTTCCTAACTCGGTACATGAAGCTTTTGAGGATAGGAATTGGATACAAGCTATGACGGAAGAAATGAATGCATTGAATAAGAATGATACACGGGAAGTTGTGACTTTACCCAAAGGCAAGCAACCAGTGGAATGTAAATGGGTTTATACCCTTAAGTACAAAGCTGATGGCACCTTGGAGAGGTATAAAGCAAGGTTGGTTGCAAAGGGGTATACGCAAATCTATGAGGTGGATTATTAAGAGACCTTCGCACCAGTAACAAAGATGAACAATATGGATATTACTTTCTTTTGCAGCTAATTTTGGTTGGTCTTTGCAGCAATTTGATGTGAAGAACGCGTTTCTACATGGAGATTTGGAGGAGGAAGTCTTTATGGAGCCTCCGCTAGGTTTTGACAAGGATTTTGGAGACAATAAGGTGTGTCGACTTAAAAAGGCTCTATATGGTCTCAAACAATCCCCAAGAGCTTGGTTTGGAAGATTCACGAAAGCAATGCTTGAGATGGGTTACAAGCCGAGCAGAGGGGATCACACCCTATTCATCAAACATTCAAATGAAGATATGGTTACAGCTCTACTTGTATATGTAGATATAATTGTGACTAGTAATGATGAAGCTGAACAAAAGTCTCTTAAGAGCAATCTTGGTCAACAGTTCGAGATCCAGGACCTTGGAAAGTTGAGATACTTCCTTGCTATTGAGGTGACCTACTCTAAGAAAGGTATTTTTATATCCCAAAGGAAGTACCTACTTGATCTTCTTAAGTAAACAGGATGTCCCAATAGCAATGCGGTGAGCACTCCTATTGATGCATACCATAAAATGGATGGACACGGAGATAGTGGCATTGTTGATAAAGGGAGATATCAAAGGTTAGTAGGAAGGCTTATTTATCTATCTCATACTAGGCTAGACATAGCCTATGTTGTGGGAGTTGCAAGTCAATTCATGCATGATCCTAAAGAAGAACATATGCAAGCTGTCTACCGGATTCTTTACTACCTCAAAGCTACTCCTGGAAAAGGTATTTTGTTTAAAAAGGTGACAAGCTGAATCTTCAAGTCTATATTGATGCAGATTATGCTGGGTCACCAATAGATAGAAGGTCCACATCTGGCTATTGCACTTTTCTAGGGGGAATCTTGTCACTTGGAGGAGTAAAAAACAAAATGTGGTTGCTAAATCGAGTGCTGAAGCTGAATTCAGGGCAATGGCGAAAGGGATATGTGAACTTTTGTGGCTCAAGATTGTCATTGAAGACCTTAAAGTAGAACACGAAGGAACTATGAGACTTTATTGTGATAATAAATCAGCAATCAACATCGCTCACAATCCAGTTCAGCATGATCGAACCAAGAATATTGAGATAGATAGGCATTTTATAAAGGAGAAGCTTATATCTGGTTTGATTAGTGCTCCCTGTTAAGTTACTTTAATTGAGTTTTCTTTATTATCAGAGTTTCCTTTATTATCAAAGTTTTATTTCCTTTATGGTGTTATTGTCATATACCGTTTATATTCAATATAAATACAATGGGTGTAGGGTTTCTGTTACTACAGAAATCTACAACCCCCTCTTTGTTTTTTTCTTCTACATTCTCCTTCTCCTCTTCTCTATTCCTTCTCCCTTCTTCTTTCTCTCTTACTATTTGCTGCTGGTTCTCTAATCAGCTTTGTGACATGGTATCAGAGCAAGGTTTAACTACCTGATTACTTGATCCTATTGCTGGTTTGAGAGTCGCCTAGTAACCCTAATTCTTCTCTGGTGCACAGCCACTTAAAGCTGCAATTTTTTTTTATCTGTTTTCTCTTCAAGTCTTGATACATATGAGATCGGAAGATATCAGATTCATCAAGTTCGGTTTGTGAACATGGATTACAACACTTACTAATCAGCGGATTCAAGAATCGGAGTACTTTATTGATTATGGTTGATTGGTCTTGCTGGGTATCCGTCAATCATATAATTATTTGAATCGAGATTTCTGATCAGATACCTTATTCTATACAGCATGGTAGATATATTTATAATGAGATTATCATCATGAGTGATACGGTTACTACTGCTGCTCCTACTACCGTTGCTACTACTGCTGCTCCTACTACAGCTACTGCTGCTACTACTACCGTTGCTACTACTGCTGCTCCTGCTACAGCTACTGCTGCTACTACTACCGTTGCTACTGCGGCTACTACTGCTGCTCCTACTACCGTTGCTACTGCGGCTACTGCTGCTCCTACTACCGTTGCTATTGCGGCTACTGCTACTATTGTTGCTACTTCTGCTTTTGCTGCTCCTACTACCGTTGCTATTGTGGCTACTGCTACTACCGTTGCTACTTCTGCTTTTGCTGCTCCTACTACCGTTGCTACTGCGGCTACTACTGCTACTACTACCGTTGCTACTGCGGCTACTACTGCTGCTCCTACTACCGTTGCTACTGCGGCTACTACTGCTACTATTGATGCTGCTATTGCTGCTCCTGCTACTTCTGCTGCTGCTACTCCTACTACTGCTACTTTTGCTGCTGCTATTACTCCTGCTGCTACTCCTGCTGCTATTGCTCTTGCTGCTACTCATACTGCTATTGCTACTGCTGCTACTACTGCTGCTACGACTATTACTACTACGACTGCTGATTGGGCTCTACTATATGAGCCTTAATAACTGCTGATATGTTTACCAAAGCATTACTTCGTCCTGCTTTTGTTGCTGGTTGTTCCAAGCTAGGCATGGGTGACCTATATGCTCCAGCTTGAGGGGTAGTGTTAAGTTACTTTAATTGAGTTTCCTTTATTATCGAGTTTCCTTTATTATCGAGTTTTATTTCCTTTTTGGTATTATTGTCATATACAGTTTATATTCAATATAAATACAATGGGTGTAGGGTTTCTGTTACTACAGAAATCTACAGCCCCCTCTTTGTTTCTTTCTTCTACATTCTCCTTCTCATCTTCTCTATTCCTTCTCTCTTCTTCTTTCTCTCTTACTATTTGCTGCGGGTTCTCTAATCAGCTTTGTGACACTCCCTACACTCCTAGCAAAGATCAGCTGGCAGATGTACTGACCAAAGGTCTACTAGTGTCAAGATTTCAGGAGATTATCAGCAAGTTGCGCACGAAAGATATTCACTCACCAACTTGAGGGGGAGTGTTGGAAAATCTCCTATAATCTCTCCCAAATCTCCTCTTTTGTTAGTTCATTCAGATATATAGGTTTCGTGTCATGTGGTTTTCAATTTAGGTTTAAGATATTTTACTCCTTTTGTTCATGACTTTGCGAACTCAAGTGATTATATCTAATGAAAAATCGTTCATAATTGTTTTCTATACTTCATACAGTTATATCTGAAATTCATACTCAATTTAGTGTGTATGTTAAAGTTTTACGTTCTAATAATGCTAAGTAGTACTTTTCTACATCCTTTTTTGATTTTACGACTCTTAACATGTTATGATCCATAAATCTTCATGTTCTAATACACCACAATAGAATGGTGTTAATAAAAGAAAGAATATACATTTTTCGAAATTTATTATATCCATGTTGTTTGAGTTGAAGATCCCCAAACCTTTTGGTCTGATGTTGTCCATACTGCATGATATCTCATTAATTACGTCTTCTTCTATTTTGGGAGGTGGTATTCCATTTTTTACTTTGTTTCCAAATGAGTCACTATTTGTCTTACCACATTGTATTTTTGGTTATGATGTCTTATTCATGATCATCGACCTAGAGTATGAAAACTTGATCCCAAGGCCATCATTTGTGTGCTTTTGGGTTATTCCCCTACTCAAAAGGGATATTGTTGCTATTCTTCAATTCTGAGAAAATATTTTATAACCCCTAATGTTTCATTTTTTGAATTCACTTCTTATCATGATGTTCCAATTACTGTGTTTGAGTTCGATGAAGACTAATGTGTGACCACTATTCGGTCATCCATTACCGTGTCTACGAAGAACCACTTGCTCTTCAGGATTATACTTGGCGTCCTCGAGTAGCTACTACTCCCCCTTCCTCCTATCACCACTGTCATCTTTCGCTCCAAATCGACCATTAGTTGAACCTCCTCTTATACCTAATCTTGATCTCCCTATTACTCATAGCAAAGGTACATGTGATTGTACTCAACATTCTATTACAAACTTAATCTCATACTTTTCAGTGTCTTCTTCTTTTCGGTCTTTTTTATCTACTATTAAACAATTTCCAATTTTAAGTTTGTGGTCGAGGCATTACAAAGCTCTAGCTAGAGGACAATAATGGTACAAGAATTAGAGGTCCTCCAAGTTAATCAAAATTGGGACTTGGCACTTCTTTTAGGCAAAACTATTATTGGTTGTCGATGGGTATATACTATGAAAGTCAATCCCAATGGTTCTCTTGCTTATTTAAAAGCAAGACTTGTTGCAAAAGGATATGCTCAGGTGTGTGGGGTTGACTATCTGAGAACTTTTTCTCATTTTGCCATACTTACTTCTATTGGTATTTTAATCTCTCTTTCTACCACATATAACTGGCTCTTGTTTCAACTTAATGTCAAGAATGCTTTCTCGCATGGTACTTTACATAAAGAAATTCATATAGAGCAACATTCGGGGTTTATTGCTCTGAGGGAGTATGGGCAACTAGTTTGCAATTTAGAAAGGTCATTGTATGGCTTGAAGAAATCCCCACGGGCATGGTTTGGAAGATTTTTTGAGGCTATACTTTCTTTTGGACTGTCTAGATGTGGAAATGGTCTCTCTTTAATAAATAGTTAGCGAGAGGCAAACTATTCTTGATTGTGTATGTTGATGATATTATTATCAAAGAGATGACTTAGTTGGTATAGCTATACTAAAGATCTATCTTCAGCAATTGTTTCAGACTAAGGACTTGAGGTGGCGTAGTCACTAAAAGGTATTGTTCTGTCATGGCAAAAATATGTATTGGATTTGCTCACTGAGACAAGTATGTTGGGATCAAAGCCTCTTGATTCACCTATGGAAAAAGGGGTTAAACTGGTTACTAAGGGAGGAGAGATTCTTAATAATCTTGAGAGATATAGAAGACTGGTAGGTAAGTTCAATTATCTCACCGTTACTCAACCAGACATTACCTTTCCAGTTAGTGTGGTAAGCTTGTTTTTTTTCTTCCCCTCATACATCTCACTGGGATACAGTTAGTCAGATATTGAGGTACTTGGAGAATGCTCCATGGAAAGGAATTGTTTCCCAAAACAATGGTCATAATAGAGTTGAAGGATTCTCTTATGTTGATTGGCAAGATGTCTAGATGATAGAAAATCAACCATTGGCTATTGTAACTTGATTGGAGGAAATATGGTATCATGGAAGAGTATGTTATAGTGTCATTGTCTGCTCTAGTGCTGAGTTATAATATAGAGCCATGGCAGAAGTGACATGTGAATTACCATGTATTCAGCAATTATTGACAAAGCTTTAGTCCCCATGACTTAATGGTGTAATAATAGAGTTGTAGTGCATATAGCTTCCAACCCTTTGTTTCTTGAGGGAACAGAATACATTTGAGGTTGACTGTCATTTTATTCGAGAGAAGTTGCAGAGTGAAGTGATCCTTCCCAATCACATTTGAAGTAGTGAACAACTTGTAGACATATTTACTAAACCTCTGGGTAATAGGAGGATTTGTAACGAGCTGGGCATGATTAATATCTATGCTCCAACTTGAGGGGGAGTGTTAGAAATGTAAAGGATAAAGTAGTCTTTAGGACCTTTAGGGCTTATTTTGTTGCTGATTACTAATCTATAAATTGAACTTTTTATAATAACGCAATTACTTTTCCCTCTCACAGATATTTGAACTAATCAGGACTGGTGAGCCGGATTGTTCATGTCAAAAGAAAGCAATCACGCCATCGTAGTTGGGTAAAGAATTGGACTGCAAGAAGGGCAAGTAGCTCTTGTGAATCGATGCTTGCCCCAATGAGTACAAAAGTTCTAGAGCTCCAATATTGGACATAATAAGTGAGAGCGAGAACCCTCAGCTATGTATTAGTTTGAGGACATAGCAATATCAACCAGTAAGAAGACTGAAAAGCATGCAGAATTTCCTATGGAATATCAAAGAGGTTGAGGGAAACGGGGGAGGGAAGAATGAAGCTATTATAAGAAACAAGTTAGGGTGATAAAAGAATTTCACAGTACCTACCTGAGAAAAGAACTGGTGATTGAGGTATGATGCCAAGGACTTTCCGCAAATCTTCCAGTCCTATTTTAGAAGTGTCGCATCCATCGATCAAGATTCTTCCTTTTTGCAGCTCAACAATTCGGAACAATGCATTTATCATGCTAGATTTTCCAGCACCAGTTCTTCCGACTATTCCCAGTTTCTCACAGGGCGCTACCGTAAAAGACAATCCATGGAGGATGGGAGGAAGTTCAGGTCTGTAACGAAGGACCACATCATCAAATTTCATTGATCCCCATGAAGGCCAACCAGGAGGGGGCCGATTGTTCTCTATTATAGCTGGAGCCTCGGAAGGCAACTCTATGTATACACCCACACGCTCTACGGCATTTAGACTATTCTCAGCTCCGCTTGCTTGTCTCAGAACACCACTCATAAGGTTCGTTATATTCAAAGTGTAGCTGAGGAGGAGGCCCATAGCTGAAGCAGACGCTGCTCTGTTTTCTGCTTTTCTGGTCTGCATCACTGCAAACGTTGCGGTCAACCAGATCATTATGCCTCCTAGAGTCTCCAACCTAATGGAGCGCCAACGGTTGGAACTGATATTGACAAGGGTGAATCTGATATTATTGTCCATGGCCTTGGCATTAATGGTGCTCAATCTGTCATATGCTTTGTATGCACATATTGTTGACAAGCCATTCAATGCTTCTCCAAATTGTGCATAAATTGGAGATCTAGTGATTGAATCCAAGCGTTTCACTTCACGAGATGTAGTCTGTTGACAACACAAGGCAAACAATTAAAGGACAATTATATCCAAACTTCCCAAGGACTCGGCTATGGGTAGAGGACGAAGCATGCTTTAGAACAAGAGGGGGATAAAGACACCATAAACGCTGTAACTTCCATACCGTACTTACTTGATTGCCATAACTATTTTTTAAATCACTTGAGTGTCATAACTTTTGAAAAAAAAAAACCTTCACTTGAGTGTTATAACGTTTGATTGATCGCTTGATGCCATGAATTTTCAAAAATATTAACCCAAGCGCCGGAAATCCGACGTTGCATGACACTTGTGAATATTTTAAAAAGTTATGATACTCAATTTATCAATTCAAAAGTTATATGACGCTCCTTTTCCCAAACAAGAGGTGTAATGCTGTCGAGCAATTAAAAGAATCTATTGTTATCCTTGATTATTAGCACCCCCTTTACCAAAAAAATGACAAAAGAATGGCTAAAGAAAATGTTGTTCTGAGCCATTTGTGCTTAATACTTAGTCACTGTTTTATATTAAGGAAAAAAGAAGTATTGCTTTCTACTGTAGAAGAATAATGGAAATTGTGTCACAGAGTTTCCACTATGAAACGTCTAAATGCCGGTGCGTAGTGTCACAAGCATCACCAAAAAATGCAAAAACTACATGACATCGTCAGCTTATATAGCAAAAGAAAATAGCCAAACCCACTTAGTGGGACGAGGCTTGGCAATTCTTGTTGTAAGTAGCAGAGAAAGTATAACCTTGTATGAAAAAGCATTAGGGCCCAAACAGGACTGCGCTCACCTGGTAATATAGATAGGCTGTGTAAAACAAGATCAAGAGCGGCATTATGGCCCAAAGAGAGATTGTGCTCACAATTCCAATCAGCACAAAGGTTGAAAGTAGCTGCCAGACTTGGCCAATAAACCTATTCAAAAGTGGGGCAACATTACAATCTATGTCACCTAGGTCCTTGGCAAACCTGTTGACTATTCTTCCCATAGGGTTGGTGTGAAAGAAAAGCATCGGTGCCCTTAAAATAGACTGGAGCATAGAATCGTGCAATCTTTTTGCCGCATGAAGACTCGAAATAATCAACCAATAAGCATTAGTCAGTGTCACAGTCACCTGATTCATGGAAACACAGGAGTCATCACTGGAGTTGCTAAAAATACCTTCAGGTGACATATACCCACATCCACCAAAGACTCCAAAACACAGATATCTAAAAATATAGCAGAGCTAGCAAGTAGCCTGTTTCATGGTATTGGATTCTCATTAAAATTACATTAACCTTTCAGCATTACGAACAAGGTATTGTAATCCAAACTCAAGGACTAAGAGGTAATGTGGCTTTTCCACTTCATCAATAACCAAGAAAGAAATCATAGAAGTGCAAGCTACTACAGAAAAGATAGTGAACTTAAGAGATCTATCTACTTAATATTGACGTACCTGACTAAAGGACAGGAGTGCGTAGATCAATATGTAGAATCCTGGTCTGTAGTTCTCTGCAGTGCTTTGATCTGTCCAGAAACTCAACCACATGCTACTTGAAATTCGAAGAACTTCAGTTAAAATATAGCATATAAAGAACACCGCCACCACCCACAGGCCTCCCAATGCCCCTTTGTACCTGAAAATAGATTAAGCAAAAAAAAGATCAGTTCATACATTGCTATGTAAATCTATACAATGTGGTCCAGATTATGAGTCCTAATAAAAATAGAGGGAAAAAAGCAGTTTACCACACAAAACACAGTTTCGGTTTTCACTAAAAAGGAATTAGCACATGCATCAACTCTAGGTGCTTATAAGCATTTAATGACACATAGTTATCATGTAGAGAAAACCTAAGCATCACAGGAAAGGTACCTAGAGACCACATTTTCAGTGATGTCAAGTGAAGCTGAGAAACAAATGTAGCACAAACTTACGCTACATCAATATTGCCTCCATACAGTATTAAAAGTAGCATGAACTTTCCTGAACTTTTCATTTGAGAAATCAAACACGTTTGAGGTCATTTAATTGGCTAATTTGAACCCCAGTTCCATTGTTGAGTCCAAGAAAGTTTTTAGGTCATGAATTTCTTATCCAAAAGTAAGTCTTTTTTGTAAATAACACGTATATACATTAAGTGTTTAAAGTTAAGGCTTCATATCATGGATTTCACTACCTCATCAGGACTTTCCAACTCATGATACCCATTTCCCGTTCCTCTTGCTTAATAAGTATCGACTTCCCTCCTGTACCTTTCTTCCCATTGCCTTGATCTTTTGGCATTTCGTTAACAATGTTAGCTCCTGCTTTGGATGTTTTCTCCTCCTCTTCTGTTTGTAACTTCACTCTTCCTGCATTCTCCATAAGTTTCTGGAACAGTACCCCGTTTCTAGAGAGCTCCTCAAAAGTCCCTTCCTCTTTGACCATTCCTTTATGAACCAAAATGATTCGATCCACTTGAGGAAGAAAATGTAGCTGGTTTGTGACAAGGACTCGCGTCTTCCCTCGTAGATTTTCCTTGATACAGCTATTAAACACCTGTAGGTGACTGTGGGTTAGTATAAGTTAATACATGAATTGGCCTCATTTCTGAAAATTAAAAGAAGAGATCCTACTGAAGAGAAGATCTACAAATATGAAATTAAAGTTCACTTCAGATGTGGAGATAAGTTGAGCCAAAGTTCAGATACCGCCCCCCCCCCTCTTAACAACTAATAAAAAAATGGCGAAACAAAGACAATAATAGATAAACCTAAATTTAAATTAAGAAGTCTTAAATCAGAAAATACATATGAGCTTTGAAATTAGCAGACGTTGCTTCAATTATCCCAAGATTGATCACAGCAAGTTGTCTTGAGGGCAGGATTGTAGTATCAGAATTCTTATCTTTGTTTAATTTAAGCGTTTGAGCATGCTTCACATAAAACGCTTTTCAAGTATACAGGTAATTGTTGAAGCCCAATAACATCAATTGCTACACCTGTAATAATCTGAAATGACTAATACCCTGTATCATTAATTTCATACCTGTCGACCAACATGAGCATCCAGAGCACTAAAAGGGTCATCAAATATGTAAACATCTGAATTTGAGTAAACAGCCCTGGCCATAGAAACCCTCTGCTTTTGCCCTCCACTTATATTTACCCCTCTTTCGCCAATTTCTGTAAGATCGCGGCCCTGAAGATTGATTGAAACAGATAATTAACAGATCACATCCTGTGCTAATAAGACAATCTTGCAAAGCACTGTCCCACTTAACTGGAAGCAAATCAAGATCGTGCTCCAATTCAATAACTCTAACCACCTTCCAATATCTTTCTGGTTCAAATTCAGATGCAAATAATATGTTGTCACGCACCTAATATCCAACACTAGGGATTAGGACACAACAAAATGATGATATCGTTCCCAACATTGACAGAAACAAAACCAGCACTGTGCAACTTACAGTGGCATTGAAAATCCAGGACACTTGAGGAACATAAGCAACGGTTCCCCGTATAGTAATGCATGCATTGGAGATAGGAGGGAGTTCCCCGAGCATCGCGGATATGAGAGATGTCTTTCCCTCTCCAGTACCACCAACAATAGCAACTAAGCTACCAACTGGTATGTCCAGATTGATGTTTGACAATGTGGGTTTTTCTACCTGAAGTTAGCTGAAAATTTAGCCACCAGTTGAAAAAAGATATGGCAACAAAAGATTGGAAAGCACCATAAATGACCATATCTTATATCGGTGAGAATGAAATAGTCACATTAACTTTGAAATTTTAAAAATGATGGAAAAAGAGACGCACTCCTCTGAGTTGAGTTCAGTTATTTGCCTTCTCAGACATTTAGCAAGAGTGAATTCACCCAAAAGATTACACTCTAGAAATTAGCACAAGTTTCCTTCCACAATTGGTGACCTTTGTAGAAGTTGTGAATGAACTCATGACTTCATGCTTAAGTTGTTCAATGAGCTGTGCTTTAAATTTTGATTATGGCCTCAACTAACTTCGGGTTCATGAAATACTTCTAATATGCATTTATGCTTCAAATTAGGCAGTTGTTATTTTTGTTTATAAATGCATGGCCCATGGTGTTACAACCCCTAAAACCCAGACAATTCATACATACTGAAGTCAACAGTTTATTCACATCGAAAAGGGAAAAGGGAAGCGATTTTGTGAGAATGAGGCATATGTTTATTTGACCTTTGAGTCCCATGAAAAGCGCCCATCCTTGATTGATATAGCTGGCTGTCCTGGCTCAATCGGTGGATTTGGAACTACAACTCTCTCTTCTGTTAAAAGTAGTTCCTCCAAACGTTGCAGGGAAAGATTTGCGGTAACAAACTGGGACACAAAAGTTCGATTGGAAACTAAAAGATGACATACAAATGTTCGCAAGCACTGTTAAAATAAGGTTGTCAGATCTAAGATGAAGAATATGTATTATCTTTGAGAAAGCAAAGGTCAAAAACTGTAATAAGCACAAAATGGATATTCTGACTCCCACTTTCGAAATATTGTAAAAGAAATCTGTTACAGATTTAGTTATTACAACATGGTTTTAGCCTTCCATTTCAATTATCACATTTATATTACAGGTTTAACCTTCAACTCATTAAATTTCTATTTTATGTTATTTCAACAACCAGACTGCCAGTTTAGTTTGGACAATAATGTAGTATATGAGAAATGGCCGTCCACTTTTTGCATGTCGTATTGTCCAACTCAAAGAATCAAACCCATCAGTATGATGATCTACTGTAGCTCACCATTGATATTCCATCTATTGAAAGACAAAAACTAAACTGAGTGGTTGATTAGGTTGATGTGACCCCAAGCTATCTTTTTATAATAAAGCCAAGAGGCCAAAATTGTAGCTCACCATTGATATTCCATCTATTGAAAGACAAAAACTAAACTGAATGGTTGATTAGGTCGATGTGACCCCAAGCTGTCTATTTATAATAGAGCCAAGAGGCCAAAATTACAATATCACCCTTATTGCTGCCATACATAAAATAATAAAAGAAATAGACAAATATACCCCTGTCGAACAAATACTCTCAGCACTATCTCATTTTTCTAGCAGTTTAATATTGTTATTTATATTCTTCTTCACTAAAGCAAGATGAATTAATACTTAAACATACAACATATCCAAGGTACTCAATTAGGGGAAAAGCAAAATGATATTTTCACTAACCACATAATAACGACACATGTTATGTTGACAATGGGGTGGATCAGTAGACTATTCTATTGAGTACAGAGATACAGAAATGAGGGTAGGATGAAGTGAAAGAACCTGAGACATCAAGTTAGGTAGCCTGTTCAGAGGAGATTGTAGCACCGCAAAAAGAGAAAGTGATGTAAACGCTTTTGCTGGCGTCAAATGCCCACCAAGTAAAGTGAATGTCCCAAATGAGACAACAGTTATGATGACGGGGATGCTGTTCAGTACGAAGCTGTTAAACTGCCACCAAAGTTAAACTCTCAGACAAATAGAAAACCATCTGGCATTATGGAAGAGAAAATGCCACGTCCATTAGCTATCCCGCCCGCATGACAAAGAGGGTCCGAATTCATGCATCTACTGCTACTTCAGAAACAAATAGACTATTTTTCCTTGCAGTTTTCGGTAATAAATCTGCTGATTCAAACAGCTAGTATAAGTCTATGACTACTCAGCTTACACAAATGGTTAACGGATTTAAAGACCAGATGGATGATTTGACACAGTAGATCAATCACTTTTTTCGATTTTACACTTACTCTCAATATGAAAAGAAATAGAGAATTTGAATTGCTAGCACATGAGTACAAATGAAAGTCTTTTAACTGCTGTTGGGAAGTTCACACCTCTCTCTCTCTCTCTCTCTCTCTCTTTCGGGAAAGCAAGAATATTCCAACTGTTAAATTTTGAAAATGTACATACCGCAGATAGAAGTTGTGCTCTACGGAACCATGAAAGCTCATCATTTCGTACTTCTTGAACTCTAAATTGAAAGATCTTTTCCCAAACACAACATCTGCAAGAATTTTTCCAATGAATTTCAGTCGTTATAAAAAGAAACAGCCATAGAGAATGTAGGCCAAAGCTTCCCATACTTCGCAGTGTCCATTGCAGCCAAAATTTCGTTCATGAGGCTGACTCTCTTGTCAGTCCACTGCAGCCCTTCCTTGGTGAGTTTTCGCATTTTGCTGATTATGACCGTCTAGTTTACCATAGAAAATAATAGAACAAGTAAACTAATTGATCGACAGATAGACAATTAATCGTCATGATATAAATGTTAATCCACGAGCTGAGAGGGACAATGTGAAATAGAAAACCTCATTTAACTAACCTTATGGTGAATAATATAGAGATTGTGAGGCTGGGAATTTCTTAATGAGCAATAAGCAGATTCGGTAGACACCACTAATTTTGACTCATGGAACTCTTTACATGTTAGACCATTATCCTTTGGTCATAATGGCAATAAGATATAATTGCATTCATATTTTGAGCAACCAGATTAGGCTTACCTAAAGCGTGCATTGTAGCACAAAGCACCACACCAATATTATATGCCTATCAGCAATATCAGTCCCATACAACCAATTACTACATAGAAGTCCAGAGGATAAACAACCTCTGCTGAGTACCTAGATCAGAATGCCCTTCATAACAATTAAAGTTAAAGAGAAGTGGGACCTCCAAGTCAGCACAAATATTAGCATATATATAATTTTAGCTTAAATTGGTAAATGGTTACTAATCATGGAACTTATTGGCAGTACTGATGTTATAGTGAGGATAAACTTTCGAGGGAATAAGAGAACACAAGCTTACTTGCAATGGGATCATGAGGACAAGCATGAGGCATCCAAGCAGTGAAGCAATGCCTAATTGCTGGTACAGAAGAACCATGGCAATGACAATACGAAATGGAGCTGACCATAAGTTGTGAAGATGTTGGCATATTTGCTGAAGAAGGTCAGGTATCATGTAAGATGTATTTCAGAAAGTTTACTTTGGAAAAATCAGAAGTGGGGCATATGAAACTAAGGAAGATGTCACCATTGACTTAACTAAATCACGTTACAATAAGAGAACTATGGTAGCTATGTCATAGTCATGTCTGAGGTAAGAATCTCACCTCAAGTGCATTAGCATCTGTTGTTATCATGTTTGTTATCTTTCCAGATCGGAACTTCTTGCGACCCTCATGAGAGAGTCTTAAGGATTTGTGGAAAATGGCTGCCACCTGCCAATTGGTTGAATAAGCTGTGGTAATTGCTCTCCTACACAACCTAGACTAAACATCTGATACTGAGGATTAATACACATCTGGTAGAGGTTTTACCAAAGTTGACCTCAGCCTAAATCCTGTCCGAAATGCATTCTGAAAATACTGGGCTTCACAAAGCACACCGAATGACTGAACAGAGTCCAAGCAGAAGTCAATAACATATCCTAAAACAGCAATTTTCACATATCTTATTGATGAAAGGACACAATCATGGGATCAGAACCAACACACAGAGGCACAGATAAATGATGCAGACAGCATTGGCACATGGTGACAAATTTACTTTAGAGATAAATGCAATAAGCATGGGAATTTACCATTTACAAAGATGATAATTATATTTACTTCATGTATTGTACAATGAAAAATGAACGGTGTGCAAACTTAGAATGAAAGGATTCTATCTCCTAACATAAATCAAAACCTTGACAATAAACAAAGAAAGGATCATACCACACCAACAAGAATCGAAAAGGCGTAGACGTAACCAATCCATGCAGGGTCCCCTCTTTGCATTGACTGCACGTTGCAAAGAAAGAGGCATCAGAAAAAATCCATTCCTGGAGCGTCTAACATAATCCACCATGATGTTGAATGAAATACAAAAACAAAAGGTCAGTCTCTGCACAGAATATTTCAAGATCAACATGCCATAAAACAAAACAATAAGATTCTCATTAAACCAAACGTAGTCCTTATAGTTATTATGCCATTGCCGTTCACTTTGTCCCATGTATATTGGAGCAGCTTCTCTATCACAATAATACATGGAGCACACTCAAATGATTACTAGAAAATGACATTTTACCCTAAGAAAAGCATGCTAAGCCTGTTTCTGCCAGGGTCTGCCCTCCCTGTGAACAATCTTTGAAGTTTTCCATCCAAAGATGGCCTGTCAAACAATATTCTGATCATTTGAAGAGGAAGGTCCATGGATACAATTTCCCCTAATGAAGCACATATTTCTGGAACATAAAGATTCACATTTCTAGGATTTCATCAAAATCTTAAAAGTAGAGTCCAGCATTGACTTGAAAATTGATGCCTACGCATTCATCTGTGAGAGAGAGAGAGAGAGAGAGAGAGAGAGAGAGAGAGGGAGGGAGGGAGGGAGGGAGGGAGGGACATGGAACGACTTACTTGAAGGAGGTGGTTCAGCAATGTGGGCCCTGCAAACCGGGAAAGATCGGTCCCAATCTGTGGTTATTCTTGTCAGAAAGAGCTACCAAGCTTCCAATGAGCATTGCATATTGAAGTGAACAAATTGCTCTTGAAGTAGCGTTATTATAGTGATTGTTCAAGCTCAAGCACAAGACAAATCCTTAGAGATTCCAGCCTTATAGAAAATGCCTTTTTTCTTTCAGGTTCATCAATTATATTCAGCTCAACCAAACTTATTATGTAACAGGCATCCATAGTATGTGATCATCTTATCAGGAAAGAAGTCAAATATTTGATTGAGCACCCATTCACCACAACCAAGGAATTGGAACAATTTGGAATGAACATGGTGTTCCATTAGATCATGAAGGGTAAGGATGATACCTTAAAGAAGCCTCCCAACCAAAACCTGAAGAAGCAACGGAAACAAGTAACATGAGATGGGGAACATTCAAACAACAAAGAAACTTACAGAATAATGCCGGACAGACGTCAGTGCACTGTCAAATCAAAATTGTTTTAAAGAATGGGACCTTCCCCCAAGGCTGCCGTTCAAAGCTCTTAAAAGCCATGGTTTGGGCCTTTGAGACTCTTTGGCCCAGCATTTCTGGAATCTGCAAAATAAGATATGATTGTGACACTTTAGAATTGCATCTGAATACACACAAAGTTCACAATACAGCTAAAGAAAAGTGACTGATGCAAACCTTTTAAAAAGTGTCTCAGTTTGATCCCATGAGTCTAACTTCCAAACATCCTTTTCAGTGATTGGTCTGTTGTAGCCTTGCCGCATAAGTGGAGTCATCCACCCAAAGTATATCCCTTTAAGAGAGAGAGAGAGAGAGCTGATTAAAAACACTAAACAAAATCCAATGTTCGATCACATGAGACCCACAAAGACATGTCTCATTTCCCTTTTATTTTCAAGCAAAGCAATTATATTTTGCTTCAGGGAGGAAGAGATATGCACAAACTGGGAACCAACAAATGCCACCATCAGAAAGCAAGCAATACAAGCAAATTGGACTCATTAAGCAGACACAATGTAAAATTGTCAAATTATTAGTTCATTATCTGTGCTTATTGGAGAACGACAAGCAGCGGTTCGATATGTCAATGCATAAAAACTAGCTGAACAGGTCTGGTTTTATAGAAAATAAGGAGCACTGTTGGATAGAAAAAAATGAAGTTCTGGTATTACTCACTGGAAAATATGTTGACATGCCTTTCAGGACAAACTTGCTCCTCTCCCGGAAGAGCCTCATATTCGACACTATCAAGAGGCTCAGTGTGGATCATCATATACCCCGGATAAGGAACCAGATTTGGAACATAAACTAAAAGAAGAATCCCAAATAGAACCTGCACGAAAAGAAGCACAAAAAAGAAGAAGTCTTAGTCGGGGTTCGTTAGATTAAGGTGACCAAGGACAGAAAGAATATATAATAATTGTCAAATGTTCTAATAAAATCTATTAATTAATGAACCCCAGCAGGAGCTGTTTAATCAAAAGGTTAGGAAAGTTATAAACAGATGATTCTGGAGTAACAGTTTTTTGAAAGAGAAGTAACCTGACAAAAAACCTTGCTGATATACAGATAAAGTGCAGATCTGCAGGATAAAGTAGATCGATATTAGGTCCTCCCTAGAACATCTTATTATGGATCTTAAACTCTAAAACATTATGATGCATTATAACAGTATGAAAGCTATTTAATGAAATAGTACTACTGGCAGCCTGCACCAGTTTAAGGAAGCAATTTACCCATATTGCCAGAGATGGATGGGAAAATCTTGCAAAATGTCTTTCTGCGATGATATTTTAACAGTAGAAAAGTTAATTGTTTTGACTACTTCATCTATCTGCATAGTTCGAAGAGAGAGAGAGAGAGAGAGAGAGAGAGAGAGCATTTAATAACAACATTTAATTTCTCTACTTGCATTCAACTGTATGGGTAGGCGAATATGAGATGTACACAGTCTGAAGTATGAATAGTTAAATGTCTGCTGAAGGATAAAAACTAACCTATGATGCTGATAGTGGTCTCTCATCAAGAAGATAAGATTAAGCATTACGGCTTCCCCCACCAGAACATAAATGAGTCCAAGCAGCAGGTACCACCTGAACTCCCGGATGTAAACTTGCATTTCTAGGCCAATCATAACTAGTATAGAGCACCAAGCAAGAGACTCTATGGTTAACGAAACCATCTGCCAAAGAGAAAAGGAGGTTTGATTACAAAATAAATTAGATTCTCAGTTTGCCAGCCAATGTAAAACAGCAACATTTGAGATTGTTACAGACTGGAGATCTGAAGACTCATAGTATAACACAGATTGCAAACTATTATGGTCAGACATTTGTCGGCAAATGGCATTGAAATGCACATTATGGCAGCAGCAGAAACAGAGTTGTGGAATCTAAGAGTTAACTATAAATGGTAGTCATTGCTTACTCAGAGTGTTAAACTTGGAACCAATGAAAGTTGGAAAAACTCACATGTGCAAAGAAGGATGTTTTCCATTAAATTCGTCATTTTATCAAAAGACTAAGTTCAACATTACACAGAATGTTGCAGCGATGAGGAATGCCGTAGTCCCACAACGACTGGTGCCAGTCTTCTTGCAAAAAGAAGGCAGTTGAAACAGAAAAAAGAAAGGAGAGTCAATGTGCTTTTGAACAGTTTCAGTCTAATGCCTTCTTATTTTGTTAAGGCTGAGCAACTTGCTAACAAATATAAGTTTGCTAATAAGACTTACTATATGGGACTCCGTCGATGTGCATGACCACACATTAAACAAAATAACCAGCAAACCAAGAGTGTTCATCAAACTAAGAAATATAACGTGAACGTTGGAGAGTTGAAGCTAGGTTTTTGACACAGTAAATTTCTACCTCATACGGAAGGAGGCTAGTCTGACCATCCAGACTGAAAACCGAAAAGCCCATCACCAACCTCAGCACAGGCTCAGCAGTGCAGTTAAAAGAAAGCAATCCCAACATATAGTGGTAGCATTTTGACCTCAAATGGTATCTCTGGACTTTTGAAGTCATCTTGATCAACCAAATTCGGTAGCAGCAGAGGCCCAGAAGAACCAAATAAGATATGGAAATGACCAAGGAATCCACGGCACAAGGTGTGAACGCACCAAAAGCGCTGTCTGTGCTCCTTGCCCAAATCCCATTTGCCACCGGCCGGCAATACCACTCCAACGGCTCGAAAACCATCTTATTGATCCAGTAAGGTATCCGTTGTCAGTTCAAGTAAGTACTTCTTTGCTTTCCAATCGAAATGAATCCTTTCCTACAACAGCGAGAGTCCATCACAACTGCTTCAGTCAGCATTGCAAATATCCACGCAGAAGTCTCATTAAGCAAAAACATTCATCATGAATACTGCAGGGAAATTGGAATTAAAAGAAGTCAAGAAAGAAAACCCACAATGGCAAAAATCACAATAAGTCACAGTCCATTGAAGATCGCACTGCTAGCAAAGTCACAGTCCATTGCACTTTTTTCCAAACTAAAAACCCAGTTAAATTTTTCCTCGGCTTGAGCTTTAAAATGCCCTCAATCACCGAAGCAACGCTTTGAGCTATGACCCAATAGAAATTAGAACTCCAATTGATTTTAAACGAAGTACCAAGCAATCGCCCCTAACGAAATGACAAACGAGGAAGAACAGTGAGCCAACCAGAGTGATTGATCGTGAAATCGGCCGTCAAAGGCAGACCAATCATCACCAAGAAAAAGGGAATGAAAGAAAAAGAGGAAAGAGGATGAAAGAAGGGTCAAATGGGACGTTGGAATTTTGTGATGGTTCCTATAGAAATTAAGTAGAAGAGGTACGAGACAGGCAAGAACATTTGGCGCTATGCATGCGTTACCGCTTAATGGCGGCAATCCCCCAACATGAGCTGAAACGAGAGGAGGGCGCAATGAAGAAATATTCGCTTTGATTGATTTGTTTGTTTCCTTTTGGTTGGAATATTCGCATGAATGATTTCTTTTTGTAGGAGTATTCGCATGATTGATTCGGGAAAAAGTACAAAAAATAAAAATTCTAAATCTATTAAATTTGTATCAATTCAATTTTAATCATTTTAATTGAATCAATTTAATTATAAATATTGTTACATTGGTACTAATTTAATCCATCTGACTAATTTAAATAGAAAATTACTAAAGTAAAAGCCGATCATGCGCGTTGGTCATTTGGCAGGTGGAAACGTGGACATTTTAAAATAATTTTTAAGCGTTTTCTTATTTTTAACTAGTTTTTTAAAGAACAATTTTTGGATATTTAAAAATAATTTTTTTTAATTTTTTACTTTTTTTAAAGAACAATTTTTTTTTTAAATGAGTGGATTAAGTTACCACAGCTCACTTAGTAGTATATCTCTATTCTAAGCAAATTGAGCATCCATTATACATATTTATAAGCATACTAGAAACTCAAAAACCTCAAATCTAGAATACTAAAAATGAGTATATTACTTCAACAAAGCTTTATATGTCGCTTAAATACTCTGTTAATCAATAATATCAAGTCAAACATCAATATCATATCCCATTGATCAATCTAATGCTCAACATCCAATTACAGTCACGCTGAAAAGTCCCATAACAAAGATTGTCCAAATTCCTTTGATTAGAACTCCACTCAGATCAATTGGTGGCTTGGCCCAAAGGACGTCCTAAAAATAATATATGTACTCGCAGCCCCTTAATGGGTGCTGAACATAGCAACGATGAATACCAAGTTAGTAACATCATCCAATACTAACCCACAAAGCTAATTCATAATCCATCTCATAAATCTATTTCACAAAACAAAATATTTAACCTTTCACAAAGTAATTGATCGAGCAAAATACATTTCATAAACTATGTTTATAAAGCAATACATACAGCCTTTTGCAAATCCTTTCATAAAGGATTCACAAATAATCAATTCAAATTATTTGTAAAGATACTTTATTATGCCATTTCAAATATCAAGACAACAATTAAATGCCCGACCATAATATGGGTAACAAATATGTTCAAAATACTATTCTTTATTTTAAAAAATCATTCCGTACAATGCCTTGCATAACTTATAACATAGCTAATGCCTATCATTTTCAAGACATAAGTTTAGAAAATCATGGAAGAGATAAGCCCCACTCACTGCAAATAAAGAGCCCCAATCGGAAGTTACGCCGCCCGGAAAGCTTCGGAATCCTATCAAAGAAGGATTATCCAAACGTCAAACTTACGCACCAATTAAAGACCTCACAAATGGCCACTTTGCTTTCCTTTTTGAGAAACAATGGCCACTCGTGTGCTGAAGTTCGTCGCATCACATCTCCCCACATCGAACTCAAATTTAAGCGAGCTTGCTATTAAAGGAAATCTTCTTCAAAGTATTTAAAGACCCTAAGCTTTGCCAAGCCAAAGATTGCAGGCGACGGTCGAAGACCAGTGCCAAAAACAAAATCTCGAAACTGTTCCAGCAACGTGCGTAAAACTTAAAAAAAATTCATCCCGATCAAATCCTAACTCTAGATCGACTTTTATCAGATTCCACAACTTCATGACGCCTAGAACTTTCATTATTTCATGATTTTAAAGCTAAACAGCTCCTAAATTGAACCTAGCAACTCGGAACTCATATTTTTGACAGCTTTATTACTAGATTCATTCGATTAAATACTATAAAACGAAGTTAATCCGGTTTGTTGATACTTCCTCAGTGGGCATGCTGCGTTTCATGCATGCTCTGATCTTCCCTTTTCGGTCCTCTCTCTCTCTCTCTTCCTTTCTTTCTTTTGCTAGTTTATTTACTTTGTCAGCCACTGAAGTAAAAAAAATTCACAAAATAGATTGTGGTTCAGGGTAGGGAACCGACCTATGTTGAAACCGGTCCCACCAAAAGTTTGAAGTCCTGACATAGTGTTTAAGTATTTTCTCTATCGACATTGGGTTAATTAACAATCACAAGGAGAAAAGACAACCCTAAAACTTGCTCGAAAAATAGAATAAATGATAGTAGTAATCACCTTATAAATCCGGGAGTACATATGAAACTGAGTAAGTTTATTCTCCACCGCTATGATGCTTTAACATAGATGAAGATCAACAAGTGTGGCATATTTTTCTCCAACCATTGTTGGAGGTTGTCTTGTAAGACGTCCAAATAACAATTACAATTTGATGTACGGTGATCTTAGTCATATGAAATACCATGCCCCCCCCCCTCCCCAAAAAAATAAAATAAAAAAGCAAAAAACAAAACATTATAACATTACCAGAAAAGATACTATCTTTTGCATATCCTCTAACATGTAAGAAAGGTTTTCAATTTTATTTTTTTACAAAGAAACATGAGATAAAAGAAATGAAAGATTTCACTATGTGTTCGAGCGTCTGATAATTCGATTTTATTTTTTCCCTAACTTTTGGGGGTGAAAGTAGTTTAGGAATCAAATATGTTTTCCGGACGGATAATTGACAGCATGCAAATGAGTCATGACCATTTGTTCAAATCAACTTGAGACACTCCTTATACAATTTGGCCCCTTTTGATTTGGAATAAAATACTTGCCTATCATAATCTTTAAGCACTTTACTCTGACCAGTTTATTCCCTGCTACCCTTACGTGCAACCAATCTTGAGCTTCAGTGGTCAAAATATCAATCTTGAGCTTCACTCTATAATGCCGATGATCTTCCTTTATTTTGCGGTGTTCAACTTCTAACACAGGGTCACACGACCTCGCAACAAGTGAAAGGGTGACAGCAACAACTGCAACACTGCTAACAGTAACCATTGCTCTCAGGGCGAAAAATTAGCGGTCACAATCAGTGAAACTTCCACCGGCCTGACCTTGAGTCCAGCCGGATCCTCATCAATACAAAGCCCAACCACCGGCACCACACATCTCTGCGCCCACCCTAGAAGTGATGCTTCATCTCTCGAGTTCAGCCGGATCCTCGTCAGTACCAAGCCCAACCACTGGCACCACCACATCTCCACAACCACCCTGTTCATGTCATTTTCCATAAGCTTATTATGTAAGCACATGGGTCAGTATTTCTACTAGATTTAGGTGGACTATTGATAGGTTTTATGTAAGAGTTTTCCTAATGTGAGCTACATTAATTGATATTGTAATTTACTGTTTTACGGGGTTGGTTTAAGATTAGATAGAAAATTTCTTAATTAGTCTAATATGGGGCTGGCTAGTGTGGGCCGAGCTGAGCTGGCCCATAATGAGAGGACTTAGTTGAAAACTCTATAAATAGTGCTTAAGTCTTTCCTCTAACCCTAATTCTCACAATTATCCTCACAAAGGAGCGATTACCTACCGCTAAAAAGTAATGGGCCATCTCATTGAGCCAATGATACAGAGGGCAATAGAAAAGAATTTGTTGAGTTTGGATCGTCTCTATTCCGCATCAAGAACGGGGTACAAATTAGGTGTGTAAATATGTTTACATGATTATATATGTGTTCTTGTTTCTAGTTATGGAGATCTTGGGTTGCATTTTCATGTTTTACATGTGGTATCAAAGCAGCCATAACCTAGAATATAAACTCAAAGTTTTTTCGTGATTCTTCATGATTCTCGTGATTTTTTGTTCAATAAAAATCAACTTTAATTACAAATTCGGAATGGGCTTGTCAGGACAAGCGAAACCGCGGCCAGCAAGCTGCCAAGAATGGCCGCACGCGCCCCCATGCATGGCCATGTAACGCTAGGGTTTCGAGCACGAGCCCCACGTGCCATCACTCACTCTTACGCAAGGGGCGCCGCTTGTGCATGCATCGCACGCGCGAGGGCTGACGTCATGCTAACGTTAGCAACCGCAAGGCCGACCCAACTCAACCTGTTGACTTGACCCGGTTACAGGTTGACCGACCCGTTGACCTGACTCGGATCCGACCTGTTTCTTTGTTGACTGGACTAGTCAGCCAACCGTTGACCGGCCTTACGGTCGGACAAGTGGTCAGATCGGTCTAGGCGTGTATAGGTGCATCCAGACTCGATTGGAGCGTTTTTGGAGTTTATGTGCACGTATGAAGATCTCTACATTGTGATGTATTTATTTTTATTTTTGATAATTTTATGAATGTGGAAATACGTGTGAAATCCTAACTACGCGTGTTTTTAGGTTATTTTAGGGTATTTTTTGCTTATTTTTTTGTTTTTTTCTATGATTTTGGAAATACAGGTCCTAGTTTTCAAGTATGTAATCACATAGATATTGTGTAGAGTGTGATTCATTTATAATATATAATTTTTTATTTATATCAATGAATAAAGTAATGTAATTGGCATGATATGTGATTTTAGTGATAACCGTCACTAAAGTTAAAATCACACGTATATAGTGTACGCGAGAAATAAAGTTTATATCCCCAAGTATGAGAGAGTTTCAAGGATTTAAATGAGTTGTGACCATCAAAATGACACACTTGATTGGGTTTAAGAAATATCGGTCTCATATAATGATGGGATATCTTCTATTCTAATGCATGGTCACACTCTCGAAAGAAGTGATTGTGTATTAATTCATGAAGGGATACATAATAATATGGTGAATGAGTGACTGATTATAATGGTTCATATACCTAAAAGTGATAAATTCACGAAAGTTTGAATATATTCTCATTGCCGATATCATGTGGGGGTATACAACTGCATGTCATGTATTCTACACAAATGTGATTATGTGATAATGCATATAACTCTTCAAATGTGTACTTGTGTGTCTTCAAGTTACACAATACTCACATAATACCAATTATATACATTCTTTGTTATTTTAGTTACCTTATCTGTAATTAGTGACTCCATTATTATTGAGATTTTTACTGGTTCAAACTTTAAGCGGTGGAAATAGGATTTTTCTGTTTGGGAAAAGAGCAATCAGATTTGCAAATTATCCATGAAGCATTCCATTCAAGAACACTTGAAAATTGATTTACCAACTGATTGTACTGCTAAAAGATGATGGAAATCTAGATGGCTTGAAATTATGTCTTGTCTAATACCAAGATTAGAGAGCATATACAAGGACTCTTTAACATAAGGTATGATTATTCTGATGAAATTAGGGATTACGTTATAAGGATTGTAGATTTGAAGTTTAAAAATCATACTCATAATAGAGCTCATGAAACGACCAGTCATTCTAACAATCTGGGTCTTACGATAGAATCTTTCAAGAATTAGTGAATGTTATTTATTTTTAAAAGAAATGTCACATAAAGATAGACTGTAGTGAGTATATATAATTTGGTTGTTCGAGTGTGAGCTTGTAATCAATGATTTTTTGGCATTGTTTATGAATCAATTACCTATTACCTATCCAATTCATGGTGGCTAGATAATGGAGCAACAAGTTTGTTATGTTCATTATACGGGGATTCATAAATCTAAAGAAGCCAAATCAAGATGAATCATAGTTCATTGTGGAAAATAATGGTGTAAAGTCAATGTTGGAAATATCATTTTAATTATACATTCTATTTTAAATCTAACATTAGGAAACACATTTCATGTACTTTCCCTACTCTTTAAAAGAAAAAAAAAAAAAACTGCAATCTAAAGTTCTAACATGTCAGAGGTCTTTTAAGTTATGCAAAAACTTTATTTCAACAAAATCATTGACAACTATTTTATCTGCATTTAATTGAGGAAAAGTTTGAACCTCTAGATAAATTCAAAAATTTTCCGAACTAAAATTGAAAAACAATTAGAATTAGTCTTAAAAGTTGTCAGGTCTAACCGTAGTGGTGAGTATTTTGTCAAGTATGGCAATACTGAATAGTTTAAAGGGTTATTTGTCAGATACTTGAAAAATTCATGGTGGTAATTTAATTTACTATGCTTGAAAATCCTGACAAAATAATTTGGTCGAAAGGCATAATTGCACTATAATGAACATGGTGATAAGTATGATTAGTAAGACTAATTTATTCGGTCTTCTGTGAGTTGATATTTTGAAAGCAACATTTTCACGTACAAAAACGTGTTTCTTACCAAAGTTGTTCCATTAACTCTTTTTGAGTTATGGACTTGACATAAATCTAACTTAAATCATATTAAAATTTAGGGGTGTTTTGCAGAAATGGGGTTATATAATCCAATATTAAGTGCGTTGGAATTCAAATTCACTTGAAATTATTTCGTATCTTATTCAGATTGTTCAAAGGGGTATTGCTTTTATGACCCTAATGAAGGTACATAGATTATGGAATCATAGACCATAAAGTGTCTGCAGTTCGACATGGTTGCAAAGAATAGTTACTCTTAGACTATTAAAGATAATAGTACAGTAGAGATCATTGTGTCTTTATTTTTGCCTATACAGACAATTGTGGAATATCCTACACCACTGATTAAATTTGTTGAGGTTCAAGGTACTATTCTTGAGACAGTTTTTTGATGAAGTTTCTCAAGTCTCCCAGGTACAAAATGAAGTGTTTGTAACTCTACTCAGGAGATATGTTAAGAAAAGACAATCGGTTATACTACCGGACTATATAGTATATATGTGAGAGCATAACTACGATATATACTACATAGTTGATCTAGTGACTTATACAAATGTTGTTTCTTGTCATCAATCAGGTATGTAATTAGATGCCCTAAAAAAATGAGATGCAATATGTGAAATATTATAGTGTTTGGGAATTTATTGACTTGTCTAAAAGTCACAAGCTCATTAGTTGCAAATAGGTGTACAAAACTAAAAGGGATTTCAAAGAAAAATTGTGGAGTTTAAAGCCAAATTAGTAGCCATAGTTTTCACTCTGAAAGAAGGGTGGACAGTAAAGAAATATTTTTCTAGTCTCTTTTAAAGATTCTTTCAGAGTGAACATGTATTAATAGCTCATTTTGATATGGAGTTACGCCAAATAGAAACTATCTTTCCAAATAGACACATTGATAATGAAATCTATATAGTACAACCATAAGGTTTTGTAGTAAGGATCGTTCACTATTTATGTTAGTAGGAAGTACAGTAAATAGAAATTTATGTCATCTTCTACCATGTAAACGGAGTTTGTAACATGCTTTTAGGTTGTTACTCAGGTTATTAGGCTCTGGAATCTCACTAGGGAGTTGACTGTATTTAACTTTATGAATAAACTCGTACGATTGTATTGAGACAATAACTCTGTATTGTTGTTTATTAATAACAAAGGTCTCAAGGGGTCTAAACATATGGCGGTCAAATTTTTTACCATAAATGAACCGTACAGAATGGTGACATTATAATACAACATATTTCCACAGATGATATGGTTACGAATTCGCTAACTAAAAGACTTTGTTCTTCTGTTCTTGAACGGTATGTCATTAATATGGGCTTAAGAGTATCATAAGATGTTGTTGTTTAGTGGGAGTTGTTTCGGTTTTACTCTAATAAAATTTACATCTGTGTTTGTTACGCTTAGTAACAGTTTGATACGTATCAACTTCTGCATTCAATGAAATATTTTGAATGTGTTGTCATTATATTGAATACATATTAATAAAAGTCTCAAGATATTGTATAAGCCTTTAGTGAAGGCTAGGGGTATCCAGTTTTTAGCCTTGAACATATGTTTTATTACACATAAAAAAAAAAAGTTAATCGTAAAGATAAGGCATATGTGAGTTTACTAAAACTATAAAGACATTCTTTAGTGGTACAAATTTTTATGACACTTAAGATAAGAGAATTGTGACTGACAAATGAGATCTCTCTATGAGAATTGTTATCCATTTGCCACACTACCACATTGAATCCATATCAATAAAGTTGAAAGCACTCGTGACCATGGAAGGCTTTGTGTGTATAGATGCAGTTACCGCCATGATTCGGTGCTTGAGATTTTATGAGATAAGATTGACTATTAAGAATTGCCTCTAGACCAAGGTGTACACATATAGTACAATTTCAATTAATATAGCCCAAGTAGGAGAATATAAGAGTTTTCCTAATGTGGGTTACATTAATTGATATTGTAATTTACCGTTTTATAGGGTTAGTCTAAGGTGAGATAGAAAGTTTTTTAATTAGTCTAATATGGGGCTAGCTAATGTGGGCCGAGTTGAACCTAGCCCGTAATGAAAGCAGCTGGTTGGAAACTCTATAAATAGTGCTTAAGTCTCTCATCTAACCCTAATTCTCACAATTATCCTCACAAAGTAGCGTTTACTTAGCGTTAAAGGGTGAGGTGACCATCTCATTAGGCCAGTGATACAGAAGGCAATAGATGAGAAATTATTATGTTTGGATCGTCGCTATTTCGCATCAAGAACGATATTACAAATTAGGTGTGTAAATCTGTTTACATTATTATATGTGTGTACTTATTTCTAGTTATGGAGATCTTGGGTTGTGCTTTCGCATTTTACATATTATTCTTCTTCAAACACTTGAGTTCCATCAATCATTTTCCATGTTCTCACCCACTCACCACGCATCAACTGAGCGTTGACACTAAAACAAATTTTGGTAATTGTAAAACTAACTAATTAGATTGAAGTGCTCCTGTGTCAATCACTTCTATTCCTCTCATTAGACCATCTGTAGCACTCATAGCTACAGCTCTAACTCGATTATTTCCTAATAATTGCAAAACCTGCAACATCATTTGGATATTGTAGGTTTTGCACAAGCTTTGGAGGCCTAGTCCTATTAGGAATACATGACTGTAGGACTGACTAAACAGAAAGGCAAAGCACCCAGTGACCAAAGGATACGGACGAGTTGAGGAGGCATCAACACGATTGACAAATTTGGATGAGATCAAGTGATCAATTGGAAGGCAATTAGTGTTTTGGGTCTTCCGGGCGGAGACTTTTTAGACGAAAAAGATGAGGGCGGGTTAAGCTTCCCCTCTTGAGGATTCAAGACACGAGATAAGAGAAAAGAAGACAGGATTGTTTGGATGGTCATAACTAAGGCCCTGTTTGGCAATATTCATGTTCTTTTATTTTTCTGTTCTTTTGCTCCCCGAAATAGAAAAAGAATAGAAATCCGTTTGATAACGTCAACTAATTTTTTTATTCCTCGAAATAAAAAAGAGACCGGGGAATAGATTTGGAATAGGAATAATAAGTAGAAAAAAGTAGCTTTGGGTCCGTTTGGTAATGCTTACGTTTTAACAATTTCTTTTTATAAATAATATTTTTCTATTTCTATTCACCATAAGAATTTCTGAGTAAAAGAACGCGTTTCGTAACAACACAAAATTCCTATTCTTAAAATGAAAAAAGAATAGGAATGTATTTGGTATAATCCACAAATTTTTTTTTTGTAATGTATAATTTCTTTCAATTTTTCATTATTTTTTAAGTTCTTTTCTTTTCTTTTCTTATTCTTCCTTGCCGCCACCAGTCGAGGGTCAACGATCAATTAGTGACGTTCAAAACGGATTTCTATTCTTTTTTTTTTATTTTAGGGAGTAAAAGAATAGAAAAATAAAATAACAGAAATAAGAAGTAAAAAAATTAGTTTTTTCTTCCCAAGAACAATTTTAGAAATAAGTTATTTTTTCTCTTCTTTTTTCATTTTCTTCTTCCTTGCTTGCTTGCCCCTTGCCACCGCCCCCCTATTGTCTGGCCACTTAGCCACTACCGGCGTCGATGGTCAGGCGGCGATAACAACAAGGAAGAATAAGAAAAGGAAAAAAAAATCTTAAAAAATTATTAAAAAATTAAAAGAAATTATACGTTGCAAAAAAAAAAAAACAATTGTGGGTTGTACCAAACACATTCCTATTCTTTTTCCATTCCAAGAATAGAAATTTTATATAGTTTCCAAACGCGTTCTTTGACTCAAAAATTATTCCGGATAATAGAAATAAAGAACAAAAAAGACTAATTCTAAAAAGAAATTGTTTTCCAGAACGGAAGTGTTACCAAAACGGACCCTAAATGTTTGACACTCCAATACTCAATTCTTAATCAGCTTAACTAAGTAAAAAACATTCTATAAGTTCAAACTTGACTTGACTTGACTTGGTTTAATTTGACTCAATATGCAAAGGTAAGTTAGGTCTTAACAATAGCTCAAGTATAATATTGAACCCTGGAACAACCTTAAGTAAAAATTCTAGAGTTGATTCGGGCGGCAAAAATGATCAGGTCTCGCCAGGTGATACTCTTGTTTCAATTCACCCACATAGCCAACGTTTCAATATCCAAAGCTAATGTTATGTTCCATCTTTTGGTTACACGTTCTCATTTTGTTTTATCCAATTTTATGTGTCGTTCAGAAAGGGAAAATATCACAAACGCAGATCTAAATGATTTCACAGACTAAAGTAAGGATTTGACCCTCGACTCCTTTATTTGTTGTTGTTCTTCAGCAAATAGGAAATTGATATAAGAAAGAGGGCTTCGGTAATGAGAGGATTTATCATTTGTCATGCTTTTGAGATTCATCCACTGTAATAAAATTTAAGGTGTGCAAAAAAGTTATATAGGACTTCCAAATCGTTTCATGCAGTATTCTTTTGAACCTATAATGATGGAAAGAGGGCCTCTATAATTTCGAATAGAGGAGGAATTATCATCCACCTCACCTACGGGATTCGCATATTGTAATGAAATTCAAGGCCTACAAAGAAGCTGGGGAAGACTTATGAGCTGACTCGCACGTTGTACTTTGAATCATGTACAAAGATACATGACACGTTGAACAGAATGCTTACTTAAAATACTTCCATTTGATGAAGTTAGCTAAGCCTTGATCCCAGATTCTCATCTTCAAATTGAATTGTTTGAATTTTCATTTACCTGGTACTAAAACTAGCAAGCAAACATCAAGAAGAATCATGTACTCTTAAGGGCTTCATGCACATTAACTGGTTTAAGAGTAGCTAATACTGAGCATCACCAAACTTGGGGGAATATTTAACCATAGCTCAGTTTCGGGAGATACACGTGATTCACTGATAGACGTACACATGTACAAATTGAAGATTGTTCTCCACAGAGGACAATATCTCTGTATTCGCCTTCGCATGTGAAATCCTTCGATTAAAAATGAAGAATCGGGTTGATGTCTCCACTTCTTTTACAACATTTCCACAGCATCCCAATCCGCGTTATCTCCAAACTCGTGCTCTAGTCGTTCATATCCACGGTCAGCCAGTCTGCTCATCAAACCTAGACCTGCATGAAGGATGATTAATTAGATGCAATGTACGAATTAGAAAAGGATACATCAGAAAATAAAGTAGATGATCTTGGTCGTTCCATTTTTAATACTTCTACAATTCCATCCATCTATAGGCAGGAACAACCTTATATTTTGAAAGTCCAAGTACTCGATCTCATGCAACAACCTTAAGCGAGCAGAGACCCTAATTGAGATATAGAACAAGGTATGTCCAAGAATGAAACACTAACCTTCAACTATCTTGTAGAGAGCAGACCACCAGCTATCAGCAGGAACTTGATAATGGTACAAAGCATTTTCTATATCTTCGTTGTGCTTCCTTCCAAGACGTCCTGAAGGGTTATAACTGCATCTTTTGTTCTCTTAACGATGTTGTCGCTGCTGTTGTCATTGTCCTCGATATTCAAAATCTGTAGGGCGTTGTTGGAATTGAGGCTGACCGCTAGAGCAACATTGGCAGCAGCAGCCCAGTAGGAAGAGGCCGATCGTCGTCTCTCGCTGTCTAGATGTTTTGTTTCCATCTGTAACCTACTCTCTTTCTTTTGGAGGACTAAGCCATGTAGATACTGCGCATTAGCAGAACCCGTGCTTTGAACCATCTTAGAGAATGCACTTGCTTCATTTGACAGCAGATTCTCTGGAGTATCGTGTTCTGCTACCTGAAGTAAAAGTTGAAAGCATCGCAACCGATTCAGCAAGAAGAATTAGAAACACAGTGACATTGAAATGCATGAATAGTTCATTGGGGAGTCACGGTCCTTTTATGTTGAATCAAATAAGAAAGTTAATTTCATTTTTTTTTTTTAAAAGTTTCAAGCGCCACAAGAATCATACTTCAGAGATAAGAATGGTTGACTTCTACATATTCATGATGACAAACTGTTAATATGCATTTCTTGCTTTTTCCAATGCGTGCATGAATAAGTAGCAATGTTAGAACATACTTGGCCAGCATCGAGCACAAGAATTCGGTCGGTGTCAATGATAGTGTTAAGTCTGTGAGCGATGATGAGCATGGTGCAGTAGTTGAATTCTTCACGAATGGTTTTCTGGATGAGAGCGTCAGTTCTAACATCGACGGCTGCAGTTGCTTCATCAAGAACAAGAATCTTTGATCTTCTTAGTAATGCTCGAGCAAGACACAGCAGTTGCCTCTGTCCGACACTGAAGTTCTCTCCGCCCTCAGAAACCTGGACAGGACACAGCCACCATCAATATCGATGGTGATCTTTAACGTTGTCTTTCTTAGCTTATAAGTAAGAACCCACGGATGCATTTTAAAGCCAATAGAATAATGCAGAGCATTACATTGGCATCAGCCACTTGCATATAGACAAGTCCAAACATATATGTAAATCGACATCTCAACTTCAGTTAAGACTTCAGACACTATGATATTTTATGCATTGAGAAAACATTATACAAGGGATCCTTCAGTTTTTTTTTCGCAGGTAAAAAAATTCCAATATCTATACACTCTGCTTGCTATAGCACAAAGTCCTGTCCAGATTGCTCTTTTGCTCTTGCTTGTGGTCTATAATTTAGTTCAAAAGGAGGGATATTACGCATTCATGGAAATTCTGCAGGTGTCATAAAATTAGTCTCAATTCAGAGATTTCCCTAGTGAGATGAGCTAATGGTAGTGCAAGCAGAGCATTCAAGCAATTTTTATAACCATACATAGAAGATTATTGCTATTTATTTCTGACCAATCTTGTGCACATCTCCTCTAGCTTTAAAAAGTTTTGAAATCATGCTAATTTTAATTCTAGAAGTATAGGATACATATGTTGGTTTTCCCTGAATGGTGCTTTGCTGAGAATGCATTGCATATGCATGTCAAACTTTTTTGCTGAATACTAAATGATGTCGCTTGCCTTCCATCAATTTGACTCAAATTTTCTCCTTTCTCTGCCAAAAGGCATTAACCTAGTCAATTGTTGTTGTCAACATCTCAACACTTACATGCTTTAGACAACGTCTAAAATCTTTATCCATCACAAGACAATTTTCAAATTTAAAATATTCCCCTTTAACTATGTTAGGTAACTACCGATAATTTCATCAACATAAGCCCAAATTCAACAGGAATTGCAATGATCCCTTCATTGGCATTTTACATCTAGTTACTCTACACAAGCTTACCTCAGCATCCAGGCCGCAAGAGTTCCTCCTGATGACATCCTTCAAATGTGCTCTCTCCAGAGCCTCCCAGAGGTCAGCGTCGTTATGTTCATTGAAAGGGTCAAGATTAAATCTCACAGTTCCTACACAAATTTGAAAAGAAAGAAACTATTTGAAATGATATTTAGTCTTCACAAACAATGGAGTCTAAAGGTTATTTGCTACATAATGTAGAAGCTTCTCAGTTCACAGTAATGGGGTTCAGTGGGGGTTCAGTGTACACATTTGTGATTCGTATTGTGGCCTTTTTCACATGAAATGTACTACAGCACATGAACAGAAAATTGGTCATTTTTTTATCCAAACTGTTCCTCAGACTCAAATCAAAGTAGGACAGTGAATTAAGACATTTGAACTGATTAGGGGTTGTCAGCAGATTGTTCATGTCAAACAAAAGTGACCATGCAAGGGTAGTTGGGTAAAGAATAGGATTGCAAGAACTGTAAGTGGCTTTTGTGAACCGATGCTTGCTCCAAGGATTAAAGAGTTCTGGAGCTCTAATGTTGGACATACAATTGAGAAAGAAAATTCTTAGCTATGAATTTGTTTGAGTAGATAGCAATATGAACCAGTGAGCAGACCGATATCAACATGTCAGCAGACTTTTCTATGGAATATCAGAGGTTGAGTGGAACAGAGGAGGGAAGAATGAAGCTATTTTAACAAACAAGTTAAGGTGTTAAAAGAATTTCACAGTGCCTACCCGAGAAAAGAACTGGTGATTGAGGTATGATGCTAAGGACTTTCCGCAAATCTTCGAGTCCTATCTTAGAAGTGTTGCACCCATCTATCAAGATCCTTCCTTTTTCGAGCTCGACAATTCGGAACAAAGCATTTATCATGCTAGATTTTCCTGCACCGGTTCTTCCAACTACTCCCAGTTTCTCACGGGGTGCTACTGAAAAGGACAATCCATGCAAGACCGGAGGAAGTTCAGGTCTGTAACGAAGAACCACATCTTCAAATTTAATTGATCCCAACGAAGGCCAGCCAGGAGGGGGCCGGTTGCTCTCTATTACAGCCGGAGCCTCGGAAGGCAATTCTATGTACACACCCACACGCTCTACAGCATTTAGACTATTCTCAGCTCTGCTTGCTTGTCTCAGAACACCACTCAAAAGGCTCGTTATATTCAAAGTGTAGCTGAGGAGGAGACCCATAGTTGAAGCAAAGGCTGCTCTGTTTTCTGCTTTTCCGGTCTGCATGACTGCAAATGTGGCTGTCAACCAGATCATTATGCCTCCTAAAGTCTCCAACCTTATGGTGAGCCAACGGTTGGAACTGACATTGGCAAGGGTGAATCTGATATTATTGTCCATGGCCTTGGCGTTAATGGTGGCCAACCTATCATATGCTTTATATGCACGTATTGTTGACAGGCCATTCATCGCTTCTCCGAATTGCGCATAAACTGGAGATCTGGTAATTGAATCCAAGCGTTTCACTTCACGAGATGTAGTCTGTTAACAACCACAAGGCAAACAATTAGAGAGGCAATTACATCCAAAATTCTATAAGGACTCGGCTACTGGTAGAGGACGAAACATGCGATAGAACAAGTGGTGTAACGCTGTCAAGAAATTAAAAGGATTTTCTCTTAGCATTGATGACTAACGCTCCCTCTGCCAAAATATGACAAAAAGATGGGTAAAAGAAATACTCATTCTGAGCCAGCGGTGCTTATTACTTAATCACTGTTTCATAAAAAGGAAAAAGAGTGTTGCTTTCTACTTTAGAAGGATTATGGAAATCATCTTTCCGGATTTCCACTGTGAACCATCTAAATGGCAGTGGGAAGTGTCCAAAGAATCCCAGAAAATGTAAATGCAACATCAAAATCTCAGGTTATGCGGCAGAAGAATATAGCTTTCTCCACTAAGTGGGACAAGGCTTGGCAATTGTGGCCATAATGAAAAAGCATTATGGAGCAAACAAATCTGCACTCACCTGGTAATACAGATAGGCTGCATAAAACAAGATCAAGAGCGGCATTATCGCCCAAAGAGAGATTGTGCTCAAAATTCCTATAAGCACAAAAGTCGAAAGTAGCTGCCAGACTTGGCCCATGAACATATTGACAAATTGGGCAACATTGCGATCTATGTCGCCTAGATCCTTGGCAAACCTGTTGATTATTCTTCCCATTGGGTTGGTGTGAAAGAAAATCATGGGAGCCCTTAATAAAGACTGGAGCATAGAATCATGCAATCTTTTTGCCGCACGGAGGCTCAAATAATCAACCAATAAGAATTAGTCAGTGTCACGGTCACCTGATTCACAGAAATACGGAAGTTGTCATGGAAGTTGGCAGAAAGACCTCTTCGGTTGACAAATACCCACATCCACCAAAGACACAAACGCAGAAATAGAAAAGCTAGCAAATAGTCTGTTTCATGGTATGATAACTTAGATTGTCTCTAAAATCACATTATTTTTTCCTTACTATAAACAAGAAGTTGTAATCCAAACTCAAGGACAGGTAATGTAGCTTTACCATTTCATCAATGATCAAGAGAAACAATTATAGAAGCACAAGCTACTGCATAAAAGATAGTAAACTTGGAGAGATCTATCTACTGAATTTTGATGTACCTGACCCAAGGACAGAAGTGCGTAGATCAATATGTAGAATCCTGGTCTGTAGTCCTCTGAAGTGCTTTGATCTGTCCAGAAACTCAACCACTTGCTACTTGAAATACGAAGAACTTCAGTTGAAATATAGCATATAAAGAGTACTGCCACCACCCACAGGCCTCCCAGTGCCCCTTTGTACCTAAATATAATAACATATGAAGGTCACAGATAAGTAGCATTATTGCTATGTGGTGCGGATTATTGAATCCTTAAAAAAAAAAAATGAGGGAGAACAGCATTTACCCCCCCCCCCCCAAAAAAAAGGAACAGTATTCGGGTTTTCAATAAAAAAGGAAATGGCAAATGCATGGACGTTAGATGCTATTTAACGATACACATGAAACATAGTTATCACATGGAGCAAACCTAAAAATCGCAGAAAAAGGTACAACCATGTTTTGACTGATGTCAAGTGAAGCTGAAAAAAAAATGTTTCACATACTTACACTATATGATTATTGCCTTTATACAGCCTTAGGTGTTAAATGGACTTACTCAAACTTTTTGTTCAAACTATCACATGTATGTTCGAGGTCATTTAATTGGCTTATTTGAACCCTAGTTCCATCGTAGAGTTCAAGAAATCTTTTAGGTCATGTATTTCGTATCCATAGATAAGCCTTTCTGGTAAATAACTTGTCTACCGACAATTGTTAGAAGATGAAGTCTCATATCATGCATTTTAGTACCTCATCAGGACTTTCCAACTCACAATGCCTGTTTCCCGTTCCTCTTGCTTAATAAGTACTGACTTCCCTCCTTTACCTTTCTTTCCCGCGACCTTGATCTTTTGACAATTCATCAACAATGCTGTCAGTTGCTCTTTTAGATGTTTTCTCCTCTACATTTTTCTTCTCCTCCTCCTCGGCCTCTTCTGTTTGTTCCTCCATTTTTCCTGCATTCTCCATAAGTTTCTGGAATAAAATCCCGCTTTTAGAGAGCTCCTCAAAAGTCCCCTCCTCCTTGACCATTCCTTCATGAACCACAAGGATTCGATCCACTTGAGGAAGAAAATGCAGCTGGTTCGTGACAAGGACCCGGGTCTTCCCTCGCAGCTCTTCCTTGATACAGCTATTGAACACCTGTATGTGACCGCAGGTGAGTATAAGCTAACACAGGAATTTGCCTCATTTCTAAAAAATTGAAAAAAGAGATCCTACTGAATGTAAGATCTATGTATAAGAAACTGAAGGTCACTTGAGACGTGGAGAAAAGTGGAGCCAAAGGTTCGTATACCCCATGTTATTAAAAATTAATGAAAGAAGCTGGTGAAACAAAGAGAAATTAGATATACCCAAATTTAAGTCCCAAATCAGAAAATGCCTATGAGTTTGAAATTAGCATATGTTGCTTCAATTATCCAGTTTTGATGGCAGCAAGTTATCATAAGGGCAGGACTGTAGGATCAAAATTCTCATTCTTGTTTAACTGAAGCATTCGAGCATTCTTTGCGTAGAAAGCCTTTCAAGTATGCAGTTAATGTTGAAGCCCTGCAACATTAATTGCTACGCCTGGGGTAAAGAGTAAATATTATTCTGTGTCATGAATTTCAAACCTGTCGACCAACATGAGCATCCAGGGCACTTAAAGGGTCATCAAATATGTAAATATCTGAATTCGAGTAAACAGCCCTGGCCATAGAAACCCTCTGCTTTTGCCCTCCGCTTATATTCACCCCTCTTTCACCAATCTCCGTAAGATCACGACCCTGAAAAATAATTGAGACAGATAATTAACGGATCACATATCCCATGTTAGTAAGAGAATCTTGTAAAGCACTGAGTCCCACTTAACTGGAAGCAAATCGAGATCATGCTCCAATTCAGTTACGCTCACTGCCGTCCAATATCTTTCCTGTTCAAATTTGGTTCCAAATAAGATGTTGTCACGCACCTGAGATCACACACACTAGGGATTAGGACATGAGAAAAGATGATGATAAGGCACTTAACATCGACAGTAAAACAAAAACAGCACTGTGCAACTTACAGTAGCATTGAAAATCCAGGACACTTGAGGAACATAAGCAACAGTTCCCCGGATAGTAACGCATGCACTGGAGACAGGAGGGAGTTCCCGAGCATTGCGGATATGAGAGATGTCTTTCCTTCTCCAGTACCACCAACAATAGCAACTAGGCTACCAACTGGTATGTCCAGATTGATGTTTGACAATGTGGGTTTTTCTGCCTGAAGTTAGCTGAAAATTTAGCCTCCACTTGAAATAAGATAGTGCAACAAAAAGACCGAAACCACCATAAATGACCATCTAGTTATGCTGAATTATCCAATATCAGTTAGAAAACATAGTTACACTAACTTGAATCAACAAAATGATGGCAAAAAGACGCATCCACCCAGAGAAATTATGTCCTCTGAGTTTTGAGTTCAGTTACTTGCCTCCTCAGACATTTAGCAAGAGTGAATTTATCCCCAAAGATTACACAAGAATTAGTCAAGTTCCTCGCACAATCAGTCACCTTTGTAGCAGTTGTGAGAGCACTACTCACTTATGTAAATGCTTAAGTTGTTCAATGAAAGGTGTGCTTTAAGTTTTTATTATGGCATCTACTAACTTCGGGTTCAATAAAAAAATTTCTAACATGCCTTCATCCTTCAAATCACAGCGGTGATTACTATTGTGTATGTCTATAAATGCATTGTCGGTGGTGTTACAATCCCTAAAACCTGGATGACTATACTATTATCAACAGTTTTTTCACATTGTAAAGGGAAAAGGTAAGTGATTTTGCCAGACAAAATGCAGCATATGTTTATTTGACCTTAGAGTCCCATGAAAAGTGGCCATCCTTGATTGAAATAGCTGGCTGTCCTGGCTCAATCGGAGGATTAGGAACTAAAATTCTCTCTTCTTCCAAAAATAGGTCCTCCAAACGTTGTAGGGAAACATTTGCAGTAACAACCTGGGACACAAAAGTAAGAATGGAGGCAAACAAATGTTTGCAAGCACTGTTAAAATAGAATTCTGAATCTAAGATAGAGAATATGCATCATCTTTGAGAAAGCAAAGGTAAAAAACTATAATAAGCGCAAAAGAGAAACTATGACTCCCACTTTCCAAATGTCAAAAAAGTAAGGTAATGAAGAGATAATCTGTTGCAGATTTAGTCATCACAACGTGGTTCAGCCTTCCATTTCAATTATGAAATTGACATAATAAGTTTAATTTTCGACTAATTAAATTCCAATTATTTAAGCTATTTCAACAACTAGATAATCAGTTTATTTTAAAGAAATATGTAGTATTTGAGAAATGATTATCCCCTTTCCGCACGCCATATTGTCCAACTCAAAGAATGAGATCCATCAGTAAGATAATCTACTGCAATTCATCTACGATATTCTATTCGATTTCTCTAGCAGTTTGATATTGTCAATGGTTTTCCTCATCGCCAAAGCAAGATGAATTGATACTTAAACTGAGTGAGGCTATCATGAACAACATATCCAAGGTACACAATTAGGAGCAAAAACAAAATGATAGGTACACTAACCACGAAAATAAACACACATGTTTGATGTTGACGATGCAATAGATCAGTAGACTATTCTATTCAAGTGACAGAGATACGGAGATGAGGTTAGGATGAAGTGAAAGAACCTGAGACATCAAGTTAGGGAGCATGTTTAAAGGAAACCGTAGCACAGCAAAAAGAGAAAGTGATGTAAACGCCCTTGCTGGTGTCAAATCCCCACCAAGCAAAGTGAATGCCCCAAATGAGACAACGGTCACGATGACGGGGATGCTGTTGAGAACAAAGTTGTTGAACTGCCACCAAAATTAAACTCTCAGACAAATAGAACCATGAGGCATCATGGAAGGAGAAAATGTCATGTCCATTAGCTCTCTCGCCCTTCTGACAAAAAGAGTCCAAATTCACTCGCCTACCATTACTTGAATGGAGACTATTTTCCATGTACTTTTTGGTAATAAATGTGCTGATTTAAGAAGAGCTAGTATGAAGCTATGATGCATGAAAAGAAATAGAGAATCGGAATTGTTTGCATACAAGTACCTATGAAAGTATTTGAACTGCTGTCAGTCTGCTTGGTAAGTTTACCATGGGCAGAAAGCCAAGCCAGGTCGTTTCAGAATTTTTTTTTTTACACAAGCAATATCCTGCCACTGATGTTCTTTCATCTGTATGGCTCTCTCTCTCTCTCTCTCTCTCTCTCTGTGCATGCGAGCGTGTGTTGTTGTGCAGATGTGCATGTGTCGGTGTGAGGATGCGCTTGAGTCAGTCTGCATGTGTGTGTGCGTAAATATAATGCATATTCGGGAGAGCAAGAATTTTCAAACTGTCAATAAAATTGATAATTCCATGATCAAAATGCATAATATTCTTAATTTTGAAATAGTCCATACCGCAGATAGTAGTTGCGCTTTACGGAACCATAAGAGCTCATCATTTCGTATTTCTTGAACTCTAGATTGAAAGCTCTTTTCCCAAGCATAACACCTGCAACAATTTTTCCATTGAATTTCAGTCAGTGTAAAATGAATATAGCCACAGAGAATGTAGGTCAGGGCATCCTGCTTATTCAACATACTTCACAGTGTCCATTGCGGCCAAAATTTCGTTCATGAGGCTGACTCTCTTGTCAGTCCACTGCAGCCCTTCCTTGGTCATTTTCCGCATTTTGCTGATTATGACCGTCTAATTCACCAAGAAAAGTTGTAAGATGTAAGACAATTGATTGTCAAATGGAGGATTAATCATCATGGTACAAATGCTAACCCATGAGTTGATAGTGACAATGTGGTGCAGAAAACCTCTTTTAGCTAATCAATACTACTCCTGATACAACCGTTACTACATAGAAGCTTCGGACAAAAAACGTCCTCTACTTCCTAGATCAGAATGTCCTTCAAACAAATTAAAGTTTAAGAGAAAAGGGACCTCCAAATCGGCATAAAAGTTAACATATATATGGTCTAACTTAAATTGGTAAATGTTACAATGATCATGGAAGTGGAGATGATAAACTTTCACAGGAAAAAAAAAAAAAAAAGAGCATAAGCTTACTTGCAATGGGATCATGAGGACAAGCATGAGAGATCCAAGCAGCGAAGCAACACCTAATTGCTGGTACAGAAGAACCATGGCAATGACAATACGAAACGGAGCCGACCATAAGTTGTGAAGTTGTTGGCATATTTGCTGAACAATATAAGGTATCACGTCAGATGTAGTTCACGAAGTTTCACTATTGCAAAATCAGAAGAGCTGGGCATATGATTTCCAAACTAAGGAAGATATCAGCATTGACTTAACTAAATGACGTTGCAGCAATAAGAGAACTACGGTAGTAATGTCATGATCATGTCTGAGGTGAGAATCTCACCTGAAGTGCATTAGCATCTGTTGTTATCATGTTTGTTATCTTTCCAGATGGGAACTTTTGCGACCCTCATGAGTGAGTCTTAAGGATTTGCGGAAAATGGCCGCCACCTACCAATAAGGTCGAATAAGCTATTTAATTGCTCTACTATTATAAACGGTGAAGAATGACCTAGACTAAGTATCTGATACTGAGGATTTGTACACATCTGGAAATGTTTTTATTACCAAAGTTGACCTCAGGCCTGAATCCCGTTCGAACTGAATTCTGAAAGTACTGGGCTTCGCAAAGCACACCAAGCGACTGTACAGAGTCCAATCAGAACTTATTAGCATATCTAAAAACAGCAGATTTCACATTTCTTATCGATGGAAGGACATCATCATTGAATAAGAACCAAAAGCCAGAGGCAACAACAACGACAATTATAAGTAAAGCAGAAATTTTTGGTATATGGTAAAAAATTATTTCAGAGATGATATCAATAAACTTGATTTACCATTTACCATGGTGATAATGACATTCAGGCTTCGTTTGTTTTGCAGAAGATGAATGATTTAAAAAACGTTCTGCTAAAAAAGATCGCTTATATTACTTATAAAAATGAACGAAAGGAAAATATGTAGTCTACAAAAATATTTAGATATAAATTGTTGTCTTTAGCGAAAAACTTTTCATTGACTAATCATTTCAAGTAACACAAGCGATCATTTTTTGGAAAAGATTTTCCAAATCATCCATTTTTTTATGAAACAAACGGAGCCTTACTTCACATATTGCACTATAAAATTTTAGTGGTGTTCAAACTTGAAGGAAAGGACTCTGACTACCAACATAAATCAAACTTTGACACAAAACAAAGATAGGATCATACCACACCGACAAGAATCGAAAAGGCATAGAGGTAACCAGTCCATGCAGGGTCCCCTCTTTGCATTGACTGCACGTAGCAAAGAAAGACACATCAGAAAAACAAATCTGTTCTTGGAAAAGTAACTCCATCTAACATGACCCATCATGACGTTGAATGGAATACAAAAATAAAAGGTCAGTCTATGTGCACAATATTTCTTGCCATGGAAGGCAAGGCGATTGAGACCTCAAGATTAATCTACCCATAGAACAGAACAGATGAAATTTTTATTCAATCAATCAAAGTCCCTACAATCATTATGCCGTTGCTGTTCATTTGTTGTCCTGTTTATGTTGAAGCAGCTTTTCTGTCACTACAAAACATAGATCACTTCCAAAATGATTACTAGAAAATGGCATGTACCCTATGAAAAGCATGCTCTGTTTCTGCAGGGTCCTGCCTACCTATTAACAACCCTTCAAGTCCTCCATCCATAGATGGTCTTTCAAATAATATTCTAGTCATTTGAAAAGGTTCCATGGGAACAATTTTCCAAAATTAAGCATATATTTCAAGCAGGCAAAAGGTCACAATTCTTAGATTGCCTCAAAATCTTAAAAGCAGAGTCCAACACTGAGCTAAAAATTGATGCCTACATATTCATCCGATGTGTATATTTATATATACAGAGAGAGAGAGAGAGAGAGAGAGAGAGAGAGACTTGGAAGAACTTACTTGAAGGAGGTAGTTCAGCAATGTGGGCCCAGCAAATTGGGAAAGATCATTCCCGATCTGTGGTTATCCATGCAAGAAAGAGTTACTATGCTTCCAATGAGCATTGCATATTCAAGTGAACATTATGCTCTGCAGGATTGTTGTTACTCCTAGACTCAATCACGAGACGAAGCCTTAAAGACTTCAATCCGTGAGATACCTTTTTTTCTTATTTCAGATTCGTCAGTTTTTAATGTTCTGCTCAACCTAAGTAAATTTATAAAGGTGCATGCATAGTATATGGCAATCATCATCCAGCTAAGATAGGAGTTAGCATTTGATTAAGCACATCCAACACATATGTGGTATCACACTTACCTTAAAGAAGCCTCCCAACCAAAACCTGAAGAAGCAAGCAAACTGGGCAAATGAGATGAGGAATATTCAAACAATGAGGAATCTTACAGAATAAAGCTGTACAGATGTCTGTGCACTGTCAAATCGAAATTGGAATGAAGAAGGAGACATGAGAAGCAATTAAACCAATACATACCGTCTTCCAAGGCTGCTGTTCAAAGCTCTTAAAAGCCATGGTTTGGGCCTTTGAGACTCTTTGGCCCAGCATTTCTGGAATCTTCAAAATAAGATACGATTGCCATGCTTTAGAAATTTATCTGAATACACAAAAAGTTCAAAATACAGCTAAAGAAAAGTGGACGCAAACATTTTGATCAGCTCCTTAGTCTCATCCCAAGAGTCTAACTTCCAAACATCCTTTTCGGTAATCGGTCTTTTGTAGCCTTGCTGCATAAGTGGAGTCATCCACCCAAAGTATATCCCTATACGAGAGAGAGAGAGAGAGAGAGAGAGAGAGAGAGAGAAAGTCATTAACGAAACAACAATAAGCAGCTGATTAATAATACACTAAACAAAATCCGACTCCATTTCACTAGACCCCCAAAGATATGTCTCATCTCACTTTCATTTTCTAGCAAAGCAATTACATTTTGCTTCAGGGAGTAAAGATATGCATAAGCAAACAGCGACAAATGCCACCATTAGAAAGCAAGCAAGAACACAAGCAAATTGGACTCATTAAGCAGACAGAATCTGAAAATGTCATATTATTAGTTCATTATCACTGCTTATTGGAAAATTGCGGGCGATTTGACATGTCAATGCATAGAGACTAGCTGAACTAGTCAGATCTTATGAAAAACAAGCTGAACCGTTGGATAAAAAAATGAAGTTCACGTGTTACTCACTGGAAAATATGCTGACATGCCTTTCAGGACAAACTTGCTCCTCCCCCGGAAGAGTCTCATATTCAACACTATCAAGAGGCTCAGCGTGGATCATCGTATACCCTGGAAAAGGGTCCAAATTCGGAACATAGACAAAAAGAAGAATCCCAAATAGAACCTTCATCAAAAGAAGCACGAAAAAGAAGAAGATTAAATCAGAATTCTTTTGATCGAGTTGACCAATGACAGAAAGAAATCTCAATAATTGCCGATGTTCATATCAAATATATTGACCGATGAATCCTGACAGGAGCTGTTTGTTCAAAAGGCTGGGAAGTTATAAACAGATGAGTCTACGAGTAACAGTTTATTGAAAGAGAAGTAACCTGGCAAAAAACCGTGCTGATACACAGATAAAGTGCAGACCTGGAGGAGTAGAAAAGATAATATATTAGGTCCATCCTGGAACATACTGAATATGGATCTTAAACTCTAAAACAATGCAATGCTGTTACACATTGTAACCGAACAACCTGCTTCAAAAAGGTTCTTGAGTCTCCAAGAAAGATTTCCAATTCTAGTAGATTGAATAAGGCAACTCAACCTACAACTGGCTATCATCTTCAACCAATCAAAATTAGTTTCACATTCCCACAGAGAGATCATGGTGTTGGCTTAATTATGGCAACTCAATAGTGACATGCTTTCAAAACTTACATAAATAGTATGAAAGATGTGTAACATGAAATGGTATAACTAGCCAAACGCACCAGTTTAAGAAGCAATTTAACCGTATTCCAGGACATGGACGGGAAAAATCTTGCAAATATGTCCTTCGCCATGATTAAGTGATGACATAATTTTCAGTAAAGCAGTGTGGCCACCAAGGAGAACAAATGCACACTCCAGAGTATTTTAACGATAGAAAAGTCAATTCTTTCAACAGTTTTCATCAATCTGCATAGCTTGAAGATAGAGAGAGAGAGAGAAGAGAGAGAGAGCATCTAGTAATATCACTATACTAGTATCCAAGGGTATATAAGGAGAATATGAGATGTAGATATTCGAAATATGAGCAGTTTTGTTAAATGTCTCCTAAAGGATAAAAACTAACCTATGATGCTGATAGTGGTCTCTCATTGAGAGGATGAGATTGAGCATCACAACTTCCCCTACCAGAACATAGATGACTCCAAAGCGCACGTACCATCTGAACTCCCGAATGTAAGTGTGCATTTCTAGGCTAATCGTAACTAGCATGGAGCACCAAGCAAGAGACTCTATGGTTAACGAAACCATCTGCCAAAGAAAACGGAGGTGTGATTACAAAGCTTATTAGACTCTCCAGTTTGCCAGCCAATGTAAACAGCATCATTTGAGATTGTTACAGATTGGTGTTCTGAAGACTTTCTGTATAACACAGATTGCAAACTATCATGACCAGACATTAGCGGGCAAATGGCATTGAAATTCGTGGTATGGTAGTGGCAGAAACAGAGTTGTGCGATTTAAAAGTTTTAACTACAAATGGTAGTCGATTTGCTTGCTCAGAGAGGGTTAAACTTGGAACCTACAGAAGTTGGAAAAACCCACATGTGCAATGTTTCCATTAGGTCAGGGGAACATGTTTTCCATTTTTGAGAAAGAGGAAAACATGAAAGAGGAAAACATTTTGTCACTCACTCCCTCTTATCTCACACTCATGTTAACATTTCTTTCTTTTTCTTTTTCTTTTTTAAAAAATCGAATTTTTAATTCTTTTCATTTTTCTTTTTCTATTTTTATTTTTTATTTTTTTATTTTTAGTTCTAGCTTGGCCGATCGCCGGCCATGACAATCACTAGCAACCGGCAAGGCTCACGATCTGGTGAGCGGCGAGCTTGAGGCCTTGGCGAGCCTGCTCGCTTGGCTCGCCAGATCTAGGCAAGCTCGAGCCTCGCTAGATTGGTGAGCGAGAGCCTCTAGCTCGCCGATCTGGCACCGGCCAAAGAAGAGGAAGACAAACACAGAGAAAAAAATTAAAAAATCAATTTTTTAAATATAAAAAATAATAAAATTATATTTAAAAAATAAAATAATAAAAAAATATTTAAAAAGAGTGCATGAAAAAGAAAAAAATTTTCATTTCTGAGCACGGAAAATATTTTCCACTTCTTTCTACGTTTTGGCCAAATACCAGAAAAATTACATTTTCTTGAAAAACGGTTTTTCAGAAAATATTTTGTAGAAGCACCACATTTTTCGCGAAACGAACGGATATCAAAAGGCTAAGTTCCACGTCACACGGAATGGAGCCATAATGGGAATGCTACATTCTGACGAGGATTTACTAGAGCCAAGCTTCTTCCAAAAGAAAGCAGTTGAAACAGCAAAAAAGAAAGGACAGTCAACGTGCTAGTAAACAATTTCAGCCTAATGCCTTCATTTAGGTTGGGGGTTGAGCAACTAGCTATGTAAGTTTTTTAATGGCTTACAATATGGGAGTCCCTCGATGTGCATGGTCACACATTAAAAAAATAACCAGCTAATCAAGGTTGTTCATCAAACAACAAAGTATTACGTTCACGTTGGAGAGTTGAAGCTAGGAACACAGTAAAGTAAAATTCCTACCTCATAAGGAAGGAGGCTAGTCTGACCATCCAGATTGAAAACCGAAAAGCCCATCACCAACCTCAGCACAGGCTCGGCAACGCAGTAAAAAGAAAGCAATCCCAACATATAGTTGTAGCATTTCGACCTCAAACGGTATCTCTGGACTTTCGAAGTCCTCTTGATCAACCAAATTCGGTAGCAGCAGAGGCCCAGAAGAACCAAATGGGATATGGAGACGACCAAGGAATCAATGGCGCAAGGTGTGTACGCACCGAAAGCACTGTCCGCAGTCCTTGCCCAAATCCCATTCGCCACCGGCCGGCAATACCAATCCAACAGCTCGAAACCCATTTTTTGAAATGATCAAGGTAATAGCTCTTAGTTCATGAAGTAATTTCTTTTTGCATCCCAATGAAAATGAAGCCTTTCCTACAAGAGAAAGAGCCCATGAACACTGCTTCGATTAGAATGCAACTATATTCACCCAGAAGTCTCATAGCAAAAATTTCGCTTTAGAATCAATACACATGTTTGGAAACGTCCATCATGAATGCTGCAGGAACTTGGAATTGGAAGAAGTTAAGCAGGAAAACCCGCTATGGCGAACTCACAAGAAATCACTGAGTTTATGTAGATTGAAAAATGCACTGCAAGCAAAGTCACGGTGTTCCCAACTAAAGCCCGGTTAAATGTCTTCAACTTGACTTGAGCTTTAACGAGTCCGCCATCACCAAAACAATGCTTAGAACTACGACCCAGAAGAAATTAGAAGTCCCATTGCTCGCAAACAAAAAAAAAAAAACATAGCACCAGGCAATCGTCCCAAACAAAATTAGAAACAAGAAAGGATATATAACTCCACAAACATACACTCGGACAGGGAGGAGGGAGTACCTGCAACACTCTGTCTGGAGCTGCTTCATATTGAATGGTCTCGTGAGCTATATACATAGCGAGGGCATTGAGTGGGACAACAAAGTACGGCGGATGAATCATCACAAGAAAAGGGAATTAAAAAAAGAGGAAAAAGGATGGAAACAAGGGGTCAAAAACCGGACATTGGAAGTTTGTGACGTTTTTCAAAAAGAAGAAAAGGAGAGGTGGACCGAGACAGACAACGACATTTTGGCGCTAGTGCGTCACCGCTTACGTAGGCAGCCCATTTTTCTTTTTCTTTTTCTTTTTTTGGTCAGAACGTAGGCAGCCCTCTCGTTACATGAGCCGCAACGTGAGGTAACGTGGTGGAGAAATCTCCGGCAGATTGATTAGTTTATGGCATTACTCACTATATTTTGGACTTACAATCGTACAAATTGACAAAGGCCGCGAGGGGCATTCTCTTTTAGGAGTCCATTATAATCATTAGGATTTTTTAGTCTCTTGATTCGCTATCCTCTTATTTACAGACGGGCAACGTCCCAAGGTTTTTCTTTATGAATTTATTGAGCTCACAGATCATTAGGATACAACCTCCCCTAGATTGATTTGTTATATTATATGTCGCGATGTCGTAAAAGATTTGAGAAAGCCTAAATGCATTAATAGTTTGGGTTTAGAGGGTGTCATGGTTCTATTTTAGGGATATCCATTAGGGTGCAACCTCCCCTAGATTGATTTGTTATATTGTATCTTGCGGTGTCGTGAGACGTTTGAGAATCCTAAATGCTATATTTGATAGCAATAGTTTGAATTTAGAGGAGTGTCATGGTTCTCCCTAGGATATTCTCCCATCTTTTTTGTGACATCCGGAATTTTTTATCTTTGTTGATAATATCTAGGATATAAATCAGTAGTATTAATATAGTTTGGAATTTCGGATATGAATGGACGTCATCAATTTTATGGGGTGCGGAAGGTATTAGGATAATTTTCTGCCATTGTAATTGCTCGAGCTCGATTTGTTAAAAGTAAATTGACAAGTGTTGACGGCACGTGGTAATATAGAATGATGGTGATTTATTCACCACCCTATTAGTTGTAGACATGAACTGATATGCTTTGAATTATGTATTTGGTGATTCTTCAAGTTTAAATTTACCAAATTAAATTTTCCGAGCATTTGGTATTATTCACTAATAATTATAGTGGGTTCAAAATATTTTTAGGATTTACCAATTGTTTTAGACGTAGGCACCGGTTTCCATGTTTACGTACTATTTTGCTAGATTTTTTAGTAACTAGACAAAACATCTACGTTGGAAACTGTGTAGTTGATCCACTTATTACTTTTTTTAATTTATGCCACCTCTCTCTTCATTCCAACAATTATCTTTACCCACATGCTATTGATGACATTAAACT
>CM029497.1:2974290-2979290 GCA_017140595.1 Eucalyptus curtisii
TGGGATCTGATGCTACACCGCTGCTCCAATACCTTAGGGGATCGACTTTATTACATAAATGGATTCCTAACTTTTATCTTCTATCATGACATAAGTAAGTAAGCAGTTCTTATTGTATCGGCCCAAAACCTCACTAATTGATCTTTACGGTGCTTTCTCTATCAATTAGATCCTTTTTATCCATAGAATAAAGTATCTAGGCATATCTATTTCTTCATATTTTGACTTCTATGAAGTTCCTTTCTTCTTTTCTTTTGCTACAGCTGATAAAAATCGTTTTTTGGACGATGCATATGTAGAAAGCCTATTTTTTTCTAGTAATTTTTTCTAGTATTTACTAGTGGATTCGCTCTTTTCTCTTCCCTTTTTTCTTTCTATAGTGGAGATAGTCGCACGTAATGACAGATCACAGCCATATTATTAAAGCTTGTGGTAAAAACGGGTTTCGTTCTAGTGCCCGAAAATAATATTCCAAAGCTTTCGTATGTTCTCCGTTACTGGTGTGGATAAGGCCTATGTTATAGAGTATGTAAGCTTCGATCATAGGGATCAATTTCTAGTCGCATAGCTTCATAATAATTCTGTAAAGCTTCCGCATAATTTCCTTCGGATTGAGCCGACATCCGTTACGGTCGTTGTTCGATTCAAAGAATCTCCGTTCCAGAACCGTACGTGAGATTTTCACCTCATACGGCTCCTCCCTTATGTGCATAATGAGAATAATACATGGGATCAAAAAAGATTGAAATATTCTCATTATTGACTGAGCGGAATAGTGTTTTTACAAGAAATCTCTAGCCAACCTTCCTGCAAAAAGATCTTTTTTACCATCAAATGGGTTGATACTAGATAAAAATGGTAACTTCAACAATTTCTTTGTCCCCCACGCCCCTTAAATTCCAGGAATTCGTCACTTCAACAGTCTTCGATGGTTATACGGGTATCCAAAATACAAACGAGATGGATGTTTGTTGGCCCCAACCATTCTTCTTAGTTCCGGTCTCGATAAGGAAGGAGTATAATTGTTAACATAACAAAGTTTTCGTGTTGTTGATTTCTAGACGTAGTGCTTCTTCTCCTATGCCGCCTATGGGTACTAATGGATTAGGGTTGACCCCACCATACATAACCCGTAGGTGTAACCTTTCGCTCAATACTAGAATCGACAATTGAAGCATCTGAGGCTGCATTAATCGGGGATACACGACAGAAGGAATTGTTTTTTTACAAACTTCACCTTCAAAAAGCGTAGATTTTTTGCAATAACCTTTTTCTTTCTATCCCGAATCATGTGTCTTTCTTCTAAGACTGAAAGAAAAGCGGTAAATAAAATAGAAAAAGATACTTAAAAAAAAAAAAAGAATAATCAAATCGCACCATCTCTGTAATAGGTAAATGCCTCTTTTTCTCCTGAAGTTGTCGGAATTATTCGTAATAAGATATTGGCTACAATTGAAAAGGTCTTATCAATAAAATTTCCATTTATCCTCGATCTAGGCATAGATAGCAATCCATTCTATAATTCTTTTCATTACCTCTCGTGAGAAAATGATCCCACAAACAACGGAATTGTATAGTACGAAATAACATAAAAACAGACTCATTAAAAAAAAACTCATAAAAAAAGATATGACCTTCTACTCAAATTCTTTCTTTTTGATAGGAATCAATAATAAGAAATATTGAAATCCGATTGGATTTCATCCAAATAAGATATTCGATTTCATACAAATCGAGTAGTATATTAATGAATAAGGGAGCTATTCCGATTCCATCGAAATGGAAGAATCAAAGAATTTGTCCTACAGATTAAGATAATTCGAGAAGTTTTGATTGAATTATGAGAAAAAGAATCGAATAATCATTCTATGATGAAAATCGAATAAACGCCCATTTTGTGTTGTGTGCATACCAGATATACACTATCCAATCAAATAAAAAAAAATTCATGGGATGATTTATGAATTTTTAATCAATCTGCGAGGTAAGGGGTTGAGAGATCTAAAGCTCGAAAGGAATTTTTGAATTCAATTCTTATGGAAATGGAATCCTAGTCTAAATAGAATCATGATCGAAAAGTATCCATTAATCATAGTCGAAAAAAAAAAAATAGATAGACCGATCAGTTGATTCCTTACAATTCATCGATTGAATTCCTTTAAAAATATCATATTTTCACAAAAAAGAGATTCTTTTTATCTACCGGGAAGGTTTTTTGATGAAAAGTTTTTTTCGTTTTCTAATTGATTGTCCGCAACTATCTAAGAATCGAGTATGAATGACTCGCTATTCATTCAGTTGCTGGGACATAATCATTATGTAGGAGAGATGGCCGAGTGGTTCAAGGCGTAGCATTGGAACTGCTATGTAGGCTTTTGTTTACCGAGGGTTCGAATCCTCTCTTTCCGTACCTTAAACTAATTTACCAATGGTACTAACCACAATGTATCAAATAACAACGCATACCCTGATTCCAAAAGTTAAAACTTTCTTTGATATAGATTCGATATTCTAATTTCATTTCTATGGTACGTCAAATACTGGAAAGAGCGGACAAGGGATGAAATCTCCCTACTGATTATGATACATTAATGGGAGAAAAATCCTGGATAATCCCCTTATCTTACGTCCTTTTTTACTTACCCGAAAAGGGTCAAATTGTCCGACCCCTTCTTATTTTAGTTAGGTTTAAGTCTGACGAGAATAATATTCTACGACTAGCAATTCATTTATTTTCAAACCGATCCATTTACTATCGATTATTTGATTGACTAATCCTTTATATTGAAATGGGTGAATAGTCAAATGTTTTGGCACTTCCTCATGGGGGATGAATCAAGATAATTTTGAATCATAGCTCTCGATTTTTGATCATCCCTCGCCGTAATAATATCTCGTGGTTTGCAGCGATAACTTGGTATATCTACTATACAGCCATTAACTAAAATATGTCTATGGTTAACTAATTGGCGGGCTTGAGGAATAGTCGAAGCCATACCATTTCAAGTAATTGTAGTAAAACCTGACCTGTTGACCCTTTTGCTTTTCCGGCGATACGAACGTATTTAAGTAATTGTCGTTCTGTAAGACCATAATGAAAACGCAATTTTTGTTTTTCTTCTAAACGAATACGATATTGAGATTTTTTCCCAGAGCGCGATTGGTTTCTAAGATCGCTTCCGGCTCTAGGCCTTTTACTAGTTAGTCCTGGTAAAGCCCCAAGACGGCGTATTTTTTGAAACGAGGCCCTCGGTAACGCGACATAAAGACTCCTTTTTTTTTTTTGAAATTTCATAAACCTAAAATAAAACTGAACTAAATTAAATGATAAATGAATAAAAAGAAAAAGCAAAAAAGTGACCTTTGAAAAAAGGGGAAAAAAGCCTTTTCAATGTTCTTTGATTTCAAAAAGACATTATCAATCATGTGAAAAAAAAAAAAAAATAGAAAAAAGCCGGCTATCGGAATCGAACCTGAATATGGATTCATATGAATTGAATCATCAAATGACATTTTTTTTCTTTTTTTGACTAATTCAATTCTATTAATTTTTATATTATCACTAATATTTTATTAACTAATTTAATTTACTGTTATATCATCTATATATAAATTCGAAATAGAATCTAACGAAATAGAATAAATAGAATCGAACTAAATCGAAATACTAAATAGAATATAGAATAATCGGATTAGAATCTTATTCTACATTCTAGAAAATAGAAATTCTAATCGTTAGAATAGTCATTTTGAATTTAACTACTAATTCAAATAGAATATATTTCAAACTAATATTAATAGTTATTAGTTATATATAATAAATAATATTTATCTAAATTAATTAATATTTTTATATAGTTTATAGAATTCGAAATAATTAGAATTATGTTCTATTTTTAAATTAATGAAATCATTTCTTATGAAAAAGAATTGGATTCGTTATAGCTATTATAAATGATTAATGTATTAAATATACAATACAATTTAATCAATATCCAATTTCGATTTTCTTTTTTTTGAGTTATCTTATAGAAGGTCGACTCTACTCTAAGGAAAGGATAAGATAAGAAGAAAAAGAAAAGATGCAATAAAGATAAAATGCATTCCAAACCATAATGAATGAGACATTCCTCTGCGTCATTCAGAAAAAAGAATCGACCCTTCGAGTATTCCAAATTGCACGAGAAAAATGAGAGTAAAAGAGGCATAGATATGTTATATGATATAGATCATATCCATCTATATTGAATTGCGGATACAGAAATAATAGAATTATTTCTGATTGATCAAATGGAGGTCTCTGATAGAGATTAAAGAAGATAGGGAAGAAATTGAAGAACAAGAAACGCTTTTTTCTCTAGTTTATATAGAAAAAGAAAAATCGGTATCTAATTCGAATAAATGCAGGATTTCAGCTAAAAAAAGGGGGATATGGCGAAATTGGTAGACGCTACGGACTTAATTGGATTGAGCCTTGGTATGGAAACCTACTAAGTGACAACTTTCAAATTCAGAGAAACCTCTGGAATTAAAGATGGGCAATCCTGAGCTAAATCCTGTTTTACGAAAACCAACAAAACAATAAGGGTTCATCGAGAATAAAAAAAGGATAGGATAGGTGCAGAGACTCAATGGGAGCCGTTCTAACAAATGGAGTTGACCCCTGGAAATCCCCGAGAGCGGGAAAGGATAAACCTATGTCTATACGTATACGTACTGAATACTATCTCAAATGATTTATGACGACGCGAATTTTTTCTAAGAAAAAGCGAAACTATTGATTAAATCATTTACTCCGTGTCTGATAAATCTTTTGAAGAACTGATTAATCGGACGAGAATAAAGATAGACCAACAAAACAATAAGAGGTTCGACTTTAAAAAAGGGTTCAAGTCCTCATCCCCAAAAAGAATAAAAGGATTTATCCTAGGATAGGATAGGTGGCAGAGACTCAATGGGAGCTGTTCGGTATTGACAACAAATGGAGTTGACCACGTTAC
>CM029497.1:2989290-3006790 GCA_017140595.1 Eucalyptus curtisii
TCAAATCTGTATTGAGAGTTCCATTTTAAGTAGTAGTGACAATTCCAGTGACAGTTACATTTCTAGTTACATTTATGGTGAAAGTAGAAATAGTAATGAAAGGGGAGCTCCAGTATAAGAACTAGCAGGAATGGTATTGATTTCACTCGAAGAGAAAATTCTACTGATTTCGATTTGACTCAAGAATATAGTCATTTGTGGGTTCAATGCGAAAATTGTTATGGATTAAATTATAAGAAACTTTTGAAGCCCAAAATGAATATTTGTGACCAATGTGGATATCATTTGAAAATGAGTAGTTCAGATCGAATCGAACTTTCGATTGATCCAGGTACTTGGGATCCTATGGATGAAGACATGGTTTCTCTGGATCCTATTGAATTTCATTCGGAGGAGGAACCTTATAAAGATCGTATTGATTCTTATCAAAGAAAGACAGGATTAACCGATGCTGTTCAAACAGGCACAGGTCGACTAAACGGTATTCCCATAGCAATTGGAGTTATGGATTTTCAGTTTATGGGGGTAGTATGGGATCCGTAGTAGGCGAGAAAATCACCCGTTTGATCGAGTATGCTACCAATAAATTTTTACCTCTGATTCTAGTGTGTGCTTCCGGAGGAGCACGTATGCAAGAAGGAAGCTTGAGCTTGATGCAAATGGCTAAAATATCTGCTGCTTTATATGATTATCAATCCCATAAAAAGTTATTCTATGTATCAATCCTTACATCTCCTACTACTGGTGGGGTAACGGCTAGTTTTGGGATGTTGGGGGATATTATTATTGCCGAACCTAATGCTTACATTGCATTCGCAGGTAAAAGAGTAATTGAACAAACATTGAATAAGATAGTACCTGAAGGTTCACAAGCGGCTGAATATTTATTCCATAAGGGCTTATTCGATCCAATCGTACCACGTAATCCTTTAAAGGGTGTTCTGAGTGAGTTATTTAAGCTTCACGCTTTTTTTCCTTTGAATTAAGATTCACTTATTAAGTTAAGTGGAGCCTTAAGTCAAATTCTTTTTATTTGATTTAGTTACATTTTTGTATTTGTAGCGAACAATTAGGTAGTTTATCGGAATCAAAGTAAAAATTCAAAAGAAGACCTTCTTTTTTCTTTGGTGACATAATCATAATATTTAATTGTAAATTGTAGAAAGAATCGTGCGGATAATTCTTTTTTTTTTTCTACCGATATTCCTGATTATTAATTAGGAAACCTCTAGCAACAACAAAAAAAAAATGGTTCCTTCTTCAAAATTCAAATTGGGCAAGGCAAATAAAATAAACCGAAGGTCATCTTTCCTTCTTGCTTTGTATGTATAGTATATATAATTCAAATATAGAAAAGATAGATATAGAGTATCTTTTCTTTCTACTATATCTTCTTTTCTTTCGACTATATCTTCCGAGAATCTCTATTTTTACTAAGAATCCTGTTGTTGGATTGAATTCTAACGAATCCTTCGTGAATTTGTAAGAAACTCTTTCTTTTTTATTTATTAAAGAAAATAAAAATTCGATTCGAATTTGAAGACAAGAATAGAATAGATTATCATACGTATAGTTCTATATTTCATGTAGAAAGATAAAGAAGAATAAGTCTCATTTATTTAATTATCCATTCCTTACACTTATTATTTAATATATAGAGTCACTTCGATATACTCAATATAATTATATACGAATTATAATTATTCTAAGATATCTTTCTAACAATAACAGGTACAAATATTAAATCGAGGTACCCATTCTATGATAATTTTTAACAACTTACCCTCTTTCTTTGTGCCTTTAGTGGGCCTAGTATTTCCGGCAATTGCAATGGCTTCTTTATCTCTTCATGTTCAAAAAAACAAGATTTTTTAGATTCGATAGGTGCAAATCTTATCTATTTTTTTTCAAGACTTAGATATAGATAACACAGATATCTATTTAGTAGAATATGGCAGTTTCCTCCGAACATAGCTTTGATGTATGCGTAAATATATGGGTAAATAAATTATAGCAATTTTCAAATAGATCGGAATCGAGGTGGATGTAGGAAATGGAAAGTCAATGTATCTATATGTGGATATCTATAGGAGATCATATAAAAGGGATATTCTTATTTTAGACCTAACCAATTTGATCTAACCAATTAGATGAATTACTCCTAAAGGCTTACATTCGAATGACACTAGTTGATGAGAGTTACTTCGGAAACAAAAAAAACGAAAGTCAAATTCATTTGGACTATTTTCTCAATTCCAATAAAATGCAACTGGATCTAGTATGAGTTGTCGATCAGAACATATATGGATAGAACTTATAGTGGGGTCTCGAAAAATAAGTAATTTCTGCTGGGCCTTTATCCTTTTTTTAGGTTCACTAGGATTCGTATTAGTTGGATCTTCCAGTTATCTCGGTAAGAATTTGATATCTTTAGTTCCGTCTCAACAAATTCTTTTTTTCCACAAGGGATCGTGATGTCTTTCTACGGTATCGCAGGTCTCTTTATTAGTTCCTATTTGTGGTGCACAATCTCGTGGAATGTAGGTAGTGGCTATGATCGATTCGATAAAAAAGAAGGAATAGTGTGTATTTTTCGTTGGGGATTTCCTGGAAAAAATCGTCGCATCTTTCTACGATTTCGTATGAAAGATATTCAGTCCATCCGAATCGAAGTTAAAGAGGGTATTTATGCTCGTCGTGTCCTTTATATGGAAATCAAAGGACAGGGGGCCGTTCCCTTGACGCGTACTGATGAGAATTTGACTCCGCGTGAAATTGAGCAAAAAGCCGCCGAATTGGCCTATTTCTTGCGCGTACCGATTGAAGTATTTTGAAATGAACTTGAACTGAAGAAGAAATTCTTTCCCAGCGGCAGGGAAAAAATTCAAGAATTCTCTGTTCTTTCTTCAGCATAGCATAGCTTAATAAAATTTTTTCAGAACGTTCATTCGAGCCAAAGTATGCGTATATGGAACATCCATAAAACGAAATTTTTTTTGTATGCATAAAAAAGAATTTATGCGTATGGAAATCCACTCAACTCAATTTAGTAAAAAACAAGTAACAGTAACAAATCGAAATCCAATACTAGATTCATCTCGTATATCAAAACATTTCGGAATAAAGGATTTCTCCTTTTATTTTCAATATGAATTGATAGGTTAGATATAAATAGATCATATCTTGGAAATTCTCTCCCCTTTCTTTTGTCAATCGACTTTTCTTTTTTTTTTATCTTTTCTTTTTCTTAATGATCAAAGGCAAAAGATTGCTTGGATCTCTTATAAGGATAACTTTTCTGTCTTGTTTTGCCACTCATTTTTGATCATTACATTAGGTTTTGAATTTATGATCGGTAGATCACAATATTCTTAATAAATCTCTCTCCATTTTTCCTGGACTAGAACTGTGGGGTAGCCGACCATTTTTTTTTTCGAAAGATTTTCTTTTTTGATAGAAAAGACAAAGGGAGTTCTTTTGGCTTAAAATCCGAATAATATTCATTACTTGCTTGAATTGGTTCTTTCAAGCATTTATCAAAAAGGGCTTCGAATTTGATCAATTCAATTGAGGTATCTGGAAACAATATTTTTTCTTAGTTCTTCATTTGAAACGGGCTCTTATTCTATTTCTGTATTCTTTCGAAATTCAAGGACTAACTACTGAATCACAAATAAAAAAACAGGGAATAGATTAATAGGTCCGATGCCCTGTAATAGAACTTAGGGTTAATAGAAATAGTGGATCACATAGATTCAACAAATGAGGTGGGTTCATTAACAATTCAAAGATGAAAAAATGGTAAAAAAGAAAGCATTTCTTCCTCTTCTATATCTTACATCTATAGTATTTTTGCCCTGGTGGATCTCTCTCATTTAATAAAAGTCTTGCATTTTGGATTACTAATTGGTGGAATACTAGGCAATCCGAAACTTTTTTGACTGATATTCAAGAAAAGAGTATTCTAGAAAAATTCATAGAATTGGAAGAACTCTTACTCTTGGACGAAATGATAAAAGAATACCCGGAAACACATCTACAAACACTTCGTATAGGAATCCACAAAGAAACGATCCAATTGATCAAGATGCACAATGAGGATCATATCCATATGATTTTGCACTTATCGACAAATATAACCTCTTTCATTATTTTAAGTGGTTATTCTATTCTGGGTAATGAAGAACTTGCTATTCTTAACTCTTGGGTTCAAGAATTCCTATATAACTTAAGTGACACAATAAAAGCTTTTTCTATTCTTTTATTAACTGATTTATGTATCGGATTCCATTCGCCCCATGGTTGGGAACTAATGATTGGCTATTTCTACAAAGATTTTGGATTTGCTCACAACGATCAAATTATATCGGGTCTTGTTTCTACTTTTCCAGTCATTCTGGATACAATTTTAAAATATTGGATCTTCCGTTATTTAAATCGTGTATCTCCATCACTTGTAGTGATTTATCATTCAATGAATGACTGATCTAACTAGAATATTTGTTACTTTGTAACATAAGGTACATAAGCAAAGCATTTCCATTTTAAGACGTACTTACTCTTTCTACCCTACAGGGATTTTTCCTACTCCTGATATTCCAGTAAAATGATTTCAATAAAGTAAATAGCAGAATTGTGGATAGGGAACTATACAAGCGACCTACCTAATTTTATTGTAGAAATTTTCGGGATCAATGATTGGACCATGCAAACTAAAAACACCTTTTCTTGGATAAAGAAAGAGATTATTCGATCTATTTCCGTATCGCTGATGATATATATCATAGCTCGGACATCCATTTCAAATGCATATCCCATTTTTGCACAGCAGGGTTATGAAAATCCACGAGAAGCGACCGGACGTATTGTATGTGCCAATTGCCATTTAGCTAATAAGCCCGTGGATATTGAGGTTCCGCAAGCGGTACTTCCTGATACTGTATTTGAAGCAGTTGTTCGAATTCCTTATGATATGCAAGTTAAACAAGTTCTTGCTAATGGTAAAAGGGGAGGTTTGAATGTGGGGGCTGTTCTTATTTTACCTGAGGGATTTGAATTAGCGCCTCCCGATCGTATTTCGCCCGAGATGAAAGAAAAGATAGGCAATCTGTCTTTTCAGAGCTATCGCCCCAATAAAAAAAATATTCTTGTGATAGGTCCTGTTTCTGGTCAGAAATATAGTGAAGTCACCTTTCCTATTCTTTCCCCGGACCCCGCTACTAATAAAGATGTTCACTTCTTAAAATATCCCATATATGTAGGCGGGAACAGAGGAAGGGGTCAGATTTATCTCGATGGGAGCAAGAGTAACAATACAGTTTATAATGCTACAGCGGCTGGTGTAGTAAGTAAAATCATACGAAAAGAAAAAGGGGGTACGAAATAACCATATCGGATGCGTCAGATGAACGTCAAGTGGTTGATATTATTCCACCAGGGCCAGAACTTCTTGTTTCCGAAGGCGAATCTATCAAACTTGATCAGCCATTAACGAGTAATCCTAATGTGGGTGGATTTGGTCAAGGAGATGCGGAAATAGTACTTCAAGATCCATTCCGTGTCCAAGGCCTTTTGTTCTTCTTGGCATCTGTTATTTTGGCACAAATATTTTTGGTTCTTAAGAAGAAACAGTTTGAGAAGGTTCAATTGTCCGAAATGAATTTCTAGATTCGCGGATTTCCAATATCAAATTCGTAAAAAGAATCAAATTTTTGTTTTGACAATTCAATTATATTATGTATGATTAAAAATTATGAAAAGCTTTTTGCTTGTTTCTATTCCAGATGTCGATATCGGGAATTATTTGTACCGCATTACTAGTCATCGTATGTATATTGTGAAAAAGATTATTTTACTTTATCCCTTCTTTTTTTTAAGCCAAATTCGAGCGGTGTCACTAGGTCACTCTTGTGAGATTGAAATGTCATAGAATGGATCAATCGTTTTCTATTCTAATAGAATAAATCAAATCGAAAATTTCACTGGATACTAAACATAAAATAAGTAAGTGGAGAATAGAAAACAAAGGATTATTCGCCTTCTTCTTCTTAGTCTTTTCTTTGACACAAGAAAGGAATTTTCTGCATTCCTTTCTTGTGTCAAAGAAAACCGGTTTTTGATCCCGTTAGTAAAAGATTACTATCTTTAGTTTCTATTTTTTCCAGGTTTATCAGAACCCCTACTTTCTATTTATTACGTATACATATATAAAGTAGTGAACAAACAAAAAATAGAGGGAAATCTTTTGATAAAATAGAACTTATTCTAATGAACTTAGAAAAAAATTCCACTTTGATGAGATACTAAATAGAGTAGAGTAAGGATCTATTCGAAAAGGATTTGCTTTGGATAATATCTGATTGATAGAAATATATATTGTAATTGTGTCATTCAGGAAAATCAAATCGAGCGATTCCTTCTTTCTTCGAACTTTGAAAGATAGATAAGATACTATCAGCGAATAAGAGATGTTCTAAATCAATTAATGAAATTTTCAAAAACATTATCAGAAAAAAATGAAATGAAGTCTTTTTTTTCAAAATCGGGAAAAGTTATTTATTTTTTATTTAGACTAATAAAATATTATGAAAGCTTAAGAAGGATCCCCTTGCCTTCTTAAGCTTTCATGTCTCCAACTTAGTTCATCTTATTATTAGATTATTACAGAGATGAACCTAACCCGGAGTATGAACCATAAAAGAAAATACCTATTAAACCAATCACAAGAATACCAGTTACAGTACCTATTATCCAAAGAGGAATCCTTCCAGTAGTATCGGCCATTTATCCCGCTTCCCTCCACCATTTCTTTCATCAAAGTTGTCATGCTAAAGACATAAACAGCCATAGATAATTATGAGATGTGATCCTTCCGAATGGGTTAAGATAATTCTTATTATGATTTAGTATTATACTATTCTTTTTTCTTCTCTTAATTGAAGAAATAATTGGAAAATAAAACAGCAAGTACAAAAATGAGTAATAACCCCCAGTAGAGACTGGTACGATTCAATTCAACATTTTGTTCGTTCGGATTTGATTGTGTCGTAGCTCTATAATTTTTATTAGGTTTATCGTTGGATGAACTGCATTGCTGATATTGACCCTAAAAAAGAAACGGTAGGTACAGCTAGTCCATGAACAGCTAACCATCGCACTGTAAAAATTGGATAGGTTCGATCTATGGTCATTGGGTCCTCCTAAAAAGATCTACTAAATTCATCGAGTTGTTCCAAAGGGTCAAAACGGCCAGTTATTAATGGAATTCCTTGTCGGCTCTCTGTAAAATATTCGTTTGGACGAGGGCTTCCAAACACATCATAAGCTAAACCCGTGCTGACGAATAACCAACCCGCAATGAATAGGGAAGGTATAGTAATACTATGAATAACCCAGTATCGAATACTGGTAATAATATCAGCAAAAGAACGTTCTCCTGTGCTTCCAGACATGCTGAGCTCCACATATTCTTGTACAGTTAAAGGGGGGATCGATTCCATAAAAGATGATATCAGTAAATGGAAATTCACTGAAGTTCCATCCTTGTTAGATCGTCAATATTGTACCAAGGGTGTTTTTCGAGTATACCGAATCAGTATAGCTATCCTTATTCTGACACAGCAACGCAATTTTAATCAGTATGAAAATGAAGTACTCGATAATTTCTGTATTCTTTTCTTGTTGCTTGTCGATGTAGAATCATGCATGTATTGATGTAGAATCATGCATGTATTATTCAATATCGAATTTCTCCAATTTCTATAAGGTTTCTTTCTCTCCATTTTTTCTACAATTCAATTCGATGCGAAATTGAAAAATCTCCTTTTCAAAGATATAAGCTTAAACTGTAGAAAAGTTTTTTGTTGGAATCTTTTTTTTTTCATTTTACATTTTAAGAGGAATTGTTTCCTCGTAGAGTAACAAGTAAAAGGGGTAGATAGTATTGAAAAAAAAAAGAGAACAACAAAAAAAATAGAATGGAAAGAATCAGTATTCGTGATGCACACATTGTTTTCTTGTATTAGATCGAAAGGTTCTTTCTGGAACTAGCTGCGAGGATGGGAATTTATGATATGAAAAGACAATTTCTATTTCTAATAAATATGGAAAAAAATGTAGAACCTAGAAAAGAAAGAAAAAATGATAGGAATTACTAGTCTTAGAATCGAGTTGGACAAAAATAAAGATTTGATTTTCGTGAGTGATTTGATCAGTTGTACGATACCTTTGTTATTTTTACTTTATTTATTTTCATTTTTACTCATTAAATTCAGGAGTAGATTCATTCACATAATATCTCAAATGACAAGAAAAAAAGGTGTTATTGTTATAAGGTCACTCTTTATTCTAAAATCGAAAAATCGATTCGATACCATTAAAAAAAAAAAGATCAAAAGAAAAGAGAAATGATTTTCAAATTTTGTTCTATATGGATTCGAATTTCTTACTATTTTTTTATTTTAATATTAGTCTACTCAAGAATTATCTAATGAATCACTTGATTCGAAATTAAGGGATAGGTAGGCATTACAAATGATTAATTGATCTCTTTTTCTACCTCCCTTACTCTATGTTTTTGTTAATCCCGTCTATAATGATTGATGAATTAACAACTATCAATTGAACTTATTCTTTCATTTGAATTGGTATTTTTGCTTATCTTCGTATATTGAAACTTAGGGAAGTGCTTTCTAAACATATGTATAAAAAGAACACATTTCATTTAGCTCTTTCATGCTTACTATAACTAGTTATTTCGGTTTTCTACTAGCAGCTTTAACTATAACCTCAGCTCTCTTTATTGGTCTGACCAAGATACGACTTATTTGAAATTAATTGACTGAACACAACGCATAAAAATAAATCTTTCTGTGGTATTGATCGACTCTATAGTTCCTTAGAGAGTCAATTTCCAATTAGTGGTCATTGAGATTCATGGGCAATGCGGATTAATATGTAGGGATAGATATTACCTCTCCTTTTTCCCTTTCAAAAAAATTGAAATGATTGAAGTTTTTCTATTTGGAATTGTCTTAGGTCTAATTCCTATTACTTTAGCTGGATTATTTGTAACTGCATATTTACAATACAGACGTGGTGATCAGTTGGATCTTTGATTAAATTAATTAACATCTTTTTTTTTAATTGACCTCCTCTTTTCTTTAATCCAAAGGAGGTCAAATTAAGATTACTGGTCAATTATTTAATTGTAATTTTGGGACTAACCTAACCAAGAATGGAATCACGCTCTGTAGGATTTGAACCTACGACATCGGGTTTTGGAGACCCACGTTCTACCGAACTGAACTAAGAGCGCTTTCTTATCTTCTTATCATTATCACACTAGCTAAAACTAAAAAAAAAAAAAGAAGAGGATTTTTTTTATAACCCGAATACATCTTGTATGCATAAGACTATCATATAGAATATGATATAATAAAAAAAGATTATGTATGCCTGATTTTAATCGATTTCAATAAATCCCTCGTTACTGCTCAGACGAGAAGTAATAGGTAGGGATGACAGGATTTGAACCCGTGACATTTTGTACCCAAAACAAACGCGCTACCAAGCTGCGCTACATCCCTTTCAATTGGTCTACAGTGTCATTTTATAGAATCCCTGTCTTGTTTTCAAAATCCTTATTTTCTCCATTGATATATCCAAGTTATCTTGCCATTTCTTTTTTTTATTCTCATGTAACATATAATAATAGTAGAAGGCTTATATACACATGAATATGAAACCCATCGTAAAAAATAACTAAAAAAGGGAATATTCTTTGGGAATGCTCAGTCGGAAGGGACGTCTTTTTCGGTTTTAAGAAAAGAAAAATCTTATCTACCGAATCATTGTAGATTTCAATTGGAATTAGGAATTCCGTGTACAAATACAAGCGGTCCTTAACTACTTACATATATATTATACTTAACTACTTACATATATATTATATCGGATCATATATGTATTAACATTAGGCATTACAATAAATAATACAATAAATAAAAAGAATAAAGAAGGAGGATTTAAAATGCGAGATCTAAAAACATATCTTTCCGTGGCACCGGTACTAAGTACTCTATGGTTTGGGGCTTTAGCAGGTCTTTTGATAGAGATCAATCGTTTATTTCCGGATGCGTTGACATTCCCTTTTTTTTCATTCTAGTTATTGACATGGGAAGGGGTGAAGAAGATTAGAGATAGAATCAAAAGATTTGTGACTAATCCCTCCCCCTTTTTTTTTTTAGAAAAAATCGAATTCGATACAATATATTAAGTAGAAGTATAATCAAGAAAGGAGGAAAGAGAAATAAAAAAGTAGATTCAACCTCGGCGAAATTCGGGTTTTCTCCAATTCCATTTAGAAAAAATATTGTGAGAACAGAAATGTGTCTAGGGTAAAAAGATCATACAAGATCTTTTAATAAAATACTGTACATTGAATCGAATTCGATTCAAAATATACCTAAATATTAGTTTGTTGTTTTACTTCTTATTTTTTTATTTCTTTTTTCGCAGAAAGTAGAAGAATTGGTTGAATCAAAAACGCAAAGGAGGTTCATGGCCAAGGGTAAAGATGTCCGAGTAACGGTTATTTTAGAATGTACCAACTGTGTTAGAAACGGTCTTAATAAGGAATCAAGGGGTGTTTCCAGATATATTACTCAAAAGAATCGACACAATACGCCTAGTCGATTGGAATTGAGAAAATTCTGTCCCTATTGTTACAAACATACGATTCACGGGGAGATAAAGAAATAACTCGAATCAAGTGCCTGTGTGTCACTCTTACAAGTAACACGAAAAGGACATATTCTACATATACCATATTATTCTATATATTTTCATTTTAGTTAACATAATATAACTAACTAAAAAAAAAAAAAGCCAAATCAAATCCTATATTTTGAATTTGAAATCTTTTTGGATCAAATTGAAATAGGATTTTGAGGATAAGGAATAAACAAACCATGGAAAAATCCAAGCGACTCTTTCTTAAATCCAAGCGATCTTTTCGTAGGCGTTTGCCCCCGATCCAATCGGGGGATCGAATTGATTATAGAAACATGAGTTTAATTAGTCGATTTATTAGTGAACAAGGAAAAATATTATCTAGACGGGTAAATAGATTAACCTTAAAACAACAACGATTAATTACTATTGCTATAAAACAAGCTCGTATTTTATCTTTGTTACCTTTTCTTAATAATGAGAAACAATTTGAAAGAAGCGAGTCGACCGCCGGAGCTACTGGTCTTAGAACCATAAATAAATAAAAAAAAAGTAGACTTACTTTACTCCTCAATTGAACCCAAATAAAAATCCGAACTCAAACACAGATTGATATTTTGTTCGAAAAATCGTAAGAAAAAAATTGGGGAAGAAGAAGAAATCCTTTTTTATTGGATATTGGACATATTCGCTCATTTAATTTTGAACGACTTTATCATATTCTCTTTATCATACTAATTTCTACTCTACCTTCCCGGAGTTCATTCTCCAGCGAACTCCATTTTAAATATTCTGACAAATTCCTTACAATTTCCTTTTTTATTTTATGATCTGATCTCATTAGAAATCATATAAAGACAATTCCTATTTAATATAGCTATTTGTGCAAGTATTTTACGATTAAGAAGCAACTGTCTCTTGTACAGATTGTGTATTAATCTACTATAACTATAGGATACTCTATTCCCACGAATTACTGCATTTATCCGAGTGATCCACAAACGACGAAAATCTATCTTTTTCCTATCTCTATCTCGATGAGACGAAACCAAAGATCTTATTTTCTGTTGAATAATTGTTCGAGTAAGTCTTGAACGAGCCCCCCGAAAGCTTGATGCAAATAAACGAATTTTTGTTCTACGTCTCCGAGCTATATATCCTCGTCTAATTCTAGTCATTGAATAAATGAAACTTTCATGAATAACTAATTGATTTCCTTTCTTTCAGTTATTCTTTTCCCTTTTCCTAGTTTATTAATAACAAAACGGATTCTTCCAATGTATAAAATAAAAATTCCAATGGCTTTTGCTACTATAACCTTCCCGACCACGATTTGTCTTTTTTTTTTTATAGTCATTTCACCTAGAAACGAGTATTGATACTAGGTATCAAAAAACAGAAAAAAGTAATAAATACAAATGAATAACGAAATAGTGGATTCCATCGTTTCTATGGTTATGTCTTAAACGGTGAGGTCCTCTATATATACCGGAGTCCCTTACTTCATTTAATCAATGCTATTAGCAAGTTGTACAGTTTACATTCTTCGGCTCTACGTATGAATTATCTAGTAATAGGTCTTTCACAACGAGATCTACCTATACAGTAACGGTATTTAATTATGAAAATTGGATGGGGTAGCTGACCCTCTTAGTCCGTTTTTGCAAGAGTATAGGCATAAGATTTCGGCTTTGAAAATAGGATTTCCCCGCTTAATGAATAACTATTTGTTACCAATGAGGAATTTTTTCTCATCGGAAACCATAAATTTCATATACAATAGAAGAATTGAATAGATCTTTTTTTTTTTAGTTTTCGATATATAGATAGTGAACGACCTTCTTCCTTCCATTTTATACTATTCACTAGTACTGATCATTGATACTGGAAAATTTCTTTCCCTTTTTTTCTACCAATGGTGATCTGAACGAGTCGCACATACACCCTAGTACATGTTCCTCGACGCTGAGGACATCCCCCAAGAGCGGGGGATTTCGTGACATTTCTGATTGGCTGTCTTGTGTTTCTAATAAGTTGTTTAATAGTTGGCATGTTGAATTGTATACATAATAAATGGGCTGGTTTAGATCGATCCTAACCGGATGATTATGAATTACTTCTCTATTTAATAGATGAATAGAATATTATTAAACCCGGTAATAAGTAAGAAGAGAAAATCTCAAAGTGGCGATTTGCTTAAACTTACTGCTATTTTTTTTTTATTCAATCGCTACAAGATCAACAATTCCATGAGCTTGGGCTTCTGTTGCTGACATAAAAACATCCCTTTCCATATCTTCGGATACAACCCATAGGGGTTTGCCCGTTCTTTGTACATAAACTCTTGTGATGGTTTCGCGCAGTTTCAGCAGTTCTTCTGCTTCCAGGATAAATTCTCCCGTTTGTGCCTCATAAAAAGAACTCGCAGGTTGATGTATCATTACCCTGATAATATAACAAATGGTTCCTCTATCTCGCATGATGAGGTGAGGAGAAGAGATAAAGAATAATAAAGATAGAATTGAGCAACCGTACAGGCATCTTTTGCGCATTGCATACGGCTATACAATGGAATTCACTTTACCTTCCATTTCCATCTAAGAAAGAGAAAAAATATAGATAGAGGGTTTATCCGATTCAGATCGGCAAATGATCCAATTACCATCCTTCCTTTCGGAGCAGTTAAAAAATACTATGATGGCTCCGTTGCTTTTTATATATTTATCTCGTCTTTGATTCAGCAATCCCAAAGTTTCTTTTTTTTTTTTTCGTACTCTTTCCTAACAATAACATAAATATTGTTAAAAGTTTTCTGTTGTGAAAACAAAAAAGTTTGTGACGCTGAAATGGTAATGGTCACCGATAAATAAGGTAAAATCGAGAATACCCTTTATTTTATACTAATTTCATACTACTCTTTCGATATATAATCGAATGTTTTGAAAAAAAAATTTCTCATATCGAATTCGAAGTGCCATGCTATTATTACTTAATATTCCAATTTCATATGGCGAAGGCATAGTCTTTTTTTTGTTCTTAAAAAACTCATTGGCGCCAAGCGTGAGGGAATGCTAGACGTTTGGTAATCTCTCCGCCGACCAGGATAAAAGATCCCATTGAAGCGGCTAATCCCATACATATTGTATGCACATCGGGTTGCACAAATTGCATAGTATCATAAATAGCTACTCCGGGGATTACCCATCCGCCAGGAGAGTTTATAAACAAATACAGATCCTTGTTATCATTCTCTATACTGAGATATACCATAAGACCAATAAGTTGATTCGAAATCTCGCTATCTAGGGCCCTTTTCTAATCTAATTTTTGAATTTCTTAATGAAGCGGCTTTTTTTTTTCCATTTTTCAAGAAAGATGAGTTTTGGTTTTGTCCCCTTTCCCTCCACAAAAAATCCATTAAACTTATGAAATAAACTTCTCATTGATGTATTGTTTCATCGAGATCTAATCCAAATCACGATGTCATTTTCTTGTTCCTGAATGGGCCTTTTTTCAATTCTTTTAGGTTTATGCTCTACTCCGAGTAAAAAAAATCTGCCCGATTTTTATTTGCACATATAGGACAAATGACACTAATACTACGTCTTTTTTCTACGACTTACTTCTTTTTTTCAATTCAATTCATGTCTTCTGCCAATGCCAAATATTCGACGTATTTATCATATTACTCGCTTGATTAAAAGTTTAAGACTACTCTCTTATTATATAAAAAAAAGATTTTATGATCTATAAGATAAGTAGTAGTAATCATAAATATATTACCAATTGGGTTTTTTCTAAACGGAGTCTGAATACTTCATTTTATTGGTCCAACCATAAATTATTCTATAGACTTTTCGAATTGATAATAGAAATTGGAATACCCTCCAAAACAAAAAAGGATATAATTTCACTTGATTTCACTTCACGCTCCAATTTTTTGATAATTCAAAATCTTTTTTGGGCGAAACAGAGGATATCTCGATCGGGGGAGAGAACGGGGAAATCCCATATGACCCGATATATCTGACAAGTCGCACTATACGTCAACCCAAGAGGCATCTTCCTCTCCAGGACTTCGAAAGGGTACTTTTGGAACACCAATAGGCATAAAATGAAAGAAAAAAGAATTAAGTACTATATTTCACTTTGATGTGGAAGCGTAACAATGCGTTTATTTTCTTAATAATATTGTCTTTTATCGTATTTTATCCATAGATTGGGAAAAAAATTCTTACGAATAGGTTTTTTGAATGATTAACAAATATGTATGCATTCGTTCATAGAAAATGGGATCAACCCCCATTGCGTATTGGTACTTATCGGATATAGAATAGATCTGCTTCTCTTTGTTCCTACGAACCGAATTGTTCCATTTTTACTAAAAAAAGAATAGAACAAATATTAATCCTTTCTCCGAGATAATCCCCTGAAAAGGGGAGGTCCATAGCATATTTTTTTCCAATGCAATAAAGTTACATAGTGTCTAGTTTTCGTTGATAAAGGGGTATTTACATGGGTTTGCCTTGGTATCGTGTTCATACCGTCGTATTAAATGATCCCGGCCGTTTGCTTTCTGTCCATATAATGCATACAGCTTTGGTTGCTGGTTGGGCCGGTTCGATGGCTCTATATGAATTAGCAGTTTTTGATCCCTCTGATCCCGTTCTTGATCCAATGTGGAGACAAGGTATGTTCGTTATACCCTTCATGACTCGTTTAGGAATAACCAATTCATGGGGCGGCTGGAGTATTACAGGAGGGACTATAACAAATCCGGGTATTTGGAGTTACGAAGGCGTGGCCGGTGCACATATTGTGTTTTCTGGCTTGTGCTTCTTGGCAGCTATCTGGCATTGGGTGTATTGGGATTTAGAAATATTTTGTGATGAGCGTACAGGAAAACCTTCTTTGGATTTGCCAAAAATTTTTGGAATTCATTTATTTCTTTCAGGAGTGGCTTGCTTTGGGTTTGGCGCATTTCATGTAACAGGATTGTATGGTCCTGGAATATGGGTGTCCGATCCTTATGGACTAACTGGAAAGGTACAACCTGTAAATCCAGCGTGGGGTGTAGAAGGTTTTGATCCTTTTGTTCCGGGAGGAATAGCCTCTCATCATATTGCAGCAGGTACTTTAGGCATATTAGCGGGCCTATTTCATCTTAGTGTCCGTCCGCCCCAACGTCTATATAAAGGATTACGTATGGGCAATATTGAAACCGTCCTTTCCAGTAGTATTGCTGCTGTCTTTTTTGCAGCTTTTGTTGTTGCTGGAACTATGTGGTATGGTTCAGCAACTACCCCTATCGAATTATTTGGTCCCACTCGTTATCAATGGGATCAGGGATACTTCCAGCAAGAAATATATCGAAGAGTTGGTGCTGGGCTAGCCAAAAATCAAAGTTTATCAGAAGCTTGGTCTAAAATTCCTGAAAAATTAGCTTTTTATGATTATATCGGTAATAATCCGGCAAAGGGGGGATTATTTAGAGCGGGTTCAATGGACAACGGGGATGGAATAGCTGTTGGGTGGTTAGGACATCCTATCTTTCGAGATAAAGAAGGGCGTGAACTTTTTGTACGTCGTATGCCTACTTTTTTTGAAACATTTCCGGTTGTTTTGGTAGACGGAGACGGAATTGTTCGAGCCGACGTTCCTTTTCGAAGGGCGGAATCAAAGTATAGTGTTGAACAAGTGGGTGTAACTGTTGAGTTCTATGGTGGGGAACTCAATGGAGTCAGTTATAGTGATCCTGCTACTGTGAAAAAATATGCTAGACGTGCCCAATTAGGTGAAATTTTTGAATTAGATCGTGCTACTTTGAAATCCGATGGTGTTTTTCGTAGCAGTCCAAGGGGTTGGTTTACTTTTGGACATGCTTCGTTTGCTCTGCTCTTCTTCTTCGGACACATTTGGCATGGTGCTAGAACCTTGTTCAGAGATGTTTTTGCTGGTATTGACCCCGATTTGGATGCTCAAGTGGAATTTGGAGCATTCCAAAAACTTGGAGATCCAACTACAAGAAGACAAGTAGTCTGATACAAGATTTCTCTCTTATCTTTTTCCGTTATTTTTTTGTCTTGCTCTTTGGGAGATAATCCCAAATAAACAGAACAGGTATGGAAGCTATAATTGTAAAGCACGATCGAATTTATGGAAGCATTGGTTTATACATTCCTCTTAGTCTCGACTCTAGGGATAATTTTTTTCGCTATCTTTTTTCGAGAACCACCTAAAGTTCCAACTAAAAGGGTGAAATGATTTTTCATTCTATCAATTGAATTGAAGTAATGAGCCTCCCAACATTCAACATTGGGAGGCTCATTACTTCAACTAGTCCCCGTGTTCTTCGAATGGATCTCTTAATTGTTGAGAGGGTTGCCCAAAAGCAGTATATAAGGCGTACCCAGTAAAACTTACAAGTAAACCAGATATAGAGATGGCGACTAGGGTTGCTGTTTCCATTATTATATAATTTCAAGACCAAAATGGATCTATGATAAGATCGTTTATTTACAACGGAATGGTATACAAAGTCAACAGATCTCAATGAATACAAAATAGGATTTATGGCTACGCAAACCGTTGAGGGTAGTTCTAGATCTGGACCAAGACGAACTATTGTAGGGGATTTATTGAAACCATTGAATTCAGAATATGGTAAAGTAGCTCCTGGATGGGGAACTACTCCTTTGATGGGTGTCGCAATGGCTCTATTTGCAATATTCCTATCTATTATTTTAGAAATTTATAATTCTTCTGTTTT